>VDFB02323702.1:0-59130 GCA_007258455.2 Sequoia sempervirens | reverse complement strand
ATTTAACTTAGATTCTAGAATAATAAAAAAAAATGAAGTAGCTTTGGTTTCCAGATCTTTTCTATCTATAATTGTTTTATGATATATTAATATGCTTTTTTGATAATCTTATATAGTTTGTTGAAAATGCACACTTTGGATGTGTTGTGGGGATGGCATGCAGAACTGAGGCTATGTGTCTGTAATTAAGTTGGTATGGAAGGTTAAGATTTGTAACTAAAACAGTCATATGTGGAATCTTTGCTTGCAAAGCAATTTAAGTCAAGTTATCCTTTTGGTAATTCTGATTGAATTTTTTCCTTGGTAATTTGTATCATCTTCATGGGTTAGCATATACTATCACTTAAATTTTGAATAGCTGGCATAATGTAGTTGATTTAGTTGACAGGTTTGTTGATTGAATGCAACTATTGCAGTGATTTGTTTTCTGATGTCATCATTTTGACCGTAAGTTGCAACATTCAGCTATGTGGTGGATTAACTGATTTATACTTCCTTTGGAGTGCAGCCAAATGCAGAGACGGATGATAATGTCACTGCATTGTTATCAGCAGTAGCTGCCGGTTCACTTGATTGTGTTGAACTTCTTGTGAAGGTACACATGTTTCTTATTTAAAATATTTCTTTTCTTCAAAGTAATTCAGCCAGTCATATCTCTGTCCCCAAAAGTAAAACTATGGAAGTTCTTGGATTTTAAAATTAAAATCAGAACAGGGATTTAAGGTGGGTTAGGGATACTTCATCTTAGCTTTTAAGCTTTCTTACTTGGGATGTCAAATTGAAGTAAGTTGTCAAGACGTGTGGTGGTTGTGATAATTTATTAATTACTAAAATACTTGAAAGAAACAACAAAGAATAATTTCTGTTTTAGGTGGTACAATTTCTTTCAGCATGTGGGCATGCATCAACCTTATAATATGTTGAATCTAGTGAAACTGTTATGGCTATGATAAATGCTTTGAGAAGTAAAACAAATTGTCCCACGTTGATTAAGTTTCTGGTATGACTGTTGTTGCTTGAGCATTCTTAATCACTTAAGTGATCAATTTGGTATTGAGACTTATGCAATTGGTCATTGTAATTTTTTTTGAGAGATTTGTCTGTTTACTAATTCATTTTTTGTTTCTATTTTTTATTTTATGCCATGCATCTGTTGAAATTAAAATTTTTAGTATATGAGAAATATTACTGATTCTAGATTTCCTATTTTGGTTACTTATATGTTTATTTTACTGTTCATGTTGACGGTTGTGCAGAGAGGTGCCAATGCCAATGTTACTGCAGGTGGAGCCACACCCTTGCATATTGCAGCAGACAATGGAAATGAAAAAATGATAACCTGCTTGCTTGAGGCTGGGGCCGATGCAAATGCTAGAGATGATGTAATATTCTTTGCTAGACTAAAATGTTTTCAAATATTCTGGTTTTTTTAAGTAGTGCTGGGTGCAATATACAATGAATATAAAATGGGAAAATTTTTATTTTATAATTTACTTGGAATCCATCTGTTTAATATTCCTTTTGTTTAGACGTGGAAGAGCTGAGTACAAAAAGAAAAATAGTAAGAGTTGTCAAAGGACTCAAGCACATACGCTGTTATATACAATAAAGAAAGAATAAGGACATGAAAATGAGTTTTTTGCATTTATCTTTATTAGATGTGGTTATTGGCTCATTGATTTGAAACTGGGTTTTTACCATTTCCCTCGACTGAATTAAAAATGAGGAACACATAATTAGATCCAATTACTTTGAACTCTTTACTGAGACTGATGCTCAAAGGAGCAACTTACTGTCTCTTTTTCTCAGCTACATACTGAGTATTATAACACTTTGGTCCTTATCATAATAAGTAACTAATGAAAATATACATCTAAAAGGACTTCAGAATTGCTGTTTTCTCATTGAAGCTAATAAGGACCCTATATCTTATTGATTCTCAGCTCAAATTTATTAGTTTCAACTTTTTTTATAAATAATCAAACTAGGTCTGAAAAAATATAGAGCTTTTGGAAAAAACTCTGTAATTATTTTTTGGGTCACGATTTGGATTGTACTCTTACCATTAGGATGAAAATTGTGAAAATAGCTCAATATAAGGAACAGCCAATGCCAGGGGAACCCTCCTATAGAAAAATCAGAAGGAAAAAATTTAAATGCACGATCTTATTCAAAACTTAAAGCTACCTACCGAGCAATTATAAATGCTATCTTAATATGTCTATAACCTGAAAATCAAAACTACAAATTACCGGGTTTGCCGTATTCATTTTACGTGCCTGCTCCAGGAGCATCTAGATTAGACAATGAAATTCTGTTAAAAATGTCTAAACTTCCTCAGTGTCAAGTTTAGACAATGAAATTTTGTTAAAAATGTTGGATCTAGGATGAGCATGGGATAGTCTGATTTCAGATCTGCCAAGGATGTTATTTACCAAAATATAGGATCTAGTACGAAAGGGTATTCATCTTACCTAGATATTATTTGTTAATAGGATTGAACAAGAGTACACTCCATTGAATTGATACTTATACTTTTAGAGAAGCATTGGGTAGGTCTCCACTTGCAGGTTACAAATGAACCTTCAATCAATTAGGGTTTTATTGCTTTGTGACTTTCATATTATGTACCTTTTTGTTAGCATTTCACTCTTCTTCAAACATGGAGTAGGCTAGTGATCTCTTATGTACTTATGTTGCCCAAGACTCCAATGTCATTGATCATCCCTTCTGTACTTGAGGATCCAAAACATGTAATTGATTGCACCTTATTGGTAAGTTATCATTGATTGTTTATACTAGGTTTTATGAAGTGTGGTTTTTGTATTCTACTGTTTTGAATTGCATGCTTAATAATGTACAGTGCGCTCTTCCAAAATAATTTATTGGTATATTGCAGGAAGATACAACACCTATTCTTGTTGCTGCTAGCAAGGGAAATCGTGTAGCTGTAGAAATTCTTTTTCCTGTAACATCTCCCAACCCAGCCATACCAGAGTGGACTGTTGATGGACTTCTCTCATATGCACAACGTGAAACTACAAAGCAACAGGTCCTTTCCACTATTGTAATCTAATTTAAGTATTTTCTAACTTACAAGAATATCAAGTCTATGTTTATGGGTTTCCTTATTATAAGTTCTCTGATTGCTCTGGATTTAGGTATTTGTAACTTCTGAATTTTCTTTTCGATTTTGATGCAGGAGCTCCATGAAGGATTTGATCAAGAGTCAAAAAAGGCTAGAGAACCAAAAACAAAAGCTGCAGAGGTTCTCTCTTTAACTGCATAAGATACATCTTTTTAAACGGCAGGGGAAACTCACAATCCATACATAAAGGAACATAACTGACAAGATAGAGTTGTCAAGTTGATTCCAAGTTGGACCAGACTTGGCACCAAAACTCAGCAAAAGACTCAATAGTTTCAAAAATCATAACCATAGGAAGTTTCTTAGAGTAATTCAACTTCATAAATACTCAAAGGAAAACAAATCCTTTCCAACACATGTACAAACTGGCAGAAGGTAATTCACTTACACAATTTTACACTATGAAGAAAATATTTGTCAAGTTGATTCCAAGTTGGACCAGACTTGGCACCAAAACTCAGCAAAAGACTCAATAGTTTCAAAAATCATAACCATAGGAAGTTTCTTAGAGTAATTCAACTTCATAAATACTCAAAGAAAAACAAATCCTTTCCAACACATGTACAAACTGGCAGAAGGTAATTCACTTACACAATTTTACGCTATGAAGAAAATATTTGAGTTTAAATAGAAACTCCAAGAATATTATAAAGATTTCATAGTCAATGATTTATGACATTTGTGTCTGAAGAAACATAAAGGACACAAATCAACATCCAAGAGAGGAGCCATTGGGAGGAACAAAACTCAACAAGTTCCTCATGAGCATCAAATATGTCCTAGAAATAAAAATCTGTGAAACCTTAATACACAGGTCTAAACTATTGTCAACAGTTGAAATTCCCTCATGAAGTTCTATCAGTAATGATAATAGATCTGTCCCCCACCCTTAAATTAATTGTTTTCAGTTGGAATATTTTGCTTTTTGGTTCTATGCCTAGCCGATTTAATGTATGTAAAGTGTTGTGAAGTTTAAATATGTGATGCGAATGAAAAGGGGAGTTATTATAGGTCCATGCCGACCTATATTGCATATGTTTGGGTGCGAAGGCAATTTTGGTTTGAATTGGGTCCCGACTAAGCACGTTTTGTATGATTTGAGGCTACATCTAATTAGGCCGACCTAATTGACGTTTGCGATGGAGTTTGGTACATATACAAGGCTGATTTGAGTTTGAGGAGAGAATATATATGTGTACATGATCCGATTACAAGCTATGATGCAAAATTTTGTAGAATTGTGCGAATAAGTTGTGAGTGTTGAGAAAAGGTGTGCGAATACAAAGCAGAGCGGAGCCTTGTAATTTGAGTTGAGTAGAATGTATTAAAGTCTGTGTTATGAGTTTCAAAGGAATTGAATCCAACATATGTTAGATGCATTTCTCTCAGTTCAAATTCTGGTTGTGAAGCCACCACTTTTTTTCTTTTCTCTGTGAACAGTGAGTTCACTTGGATAGTGAGTCCACTTGGCAGTGAGCCTTTCTATAATATCTTATAACTGGTTATAACATATTGTGAGTTAATCCTCACTGTGGTTTTTCCACATAAAAATTCTAGTGTTCATGTGTTGTGTGTTATGGGTTCATGCTTTCATTCCTTATAATTGTTAAGTATGCTTTGGAAATTTGATGGTTTAATAGAATACTGATTCACCCCCCCCTGTCTTAGTATTCCGAGTGTTCAATAATTGGTATCAGAGCTTGGTTCCTTGGAAGAAGCTTGACCGCTTTGGGAAGATTTTGGTAGTTGAACACATGGCTCCGGAAGTGAATCCTACTATTGGATATACAAAAGAAGATTGCATGTTTGAAAAAGATGGAGAACTCAAAGTTGCTCTTGAAGACCTTGACAAAATTGGAGTTGAAAATAGAGATCTGAAGGAAAATATTAAAGAAGCAAATGACTACATCAAAAATTTGAGAGAGCAAATTAAGAAGTTCAGAGAAAGATATAAGGAGGTCAATGAACAATTGAAACAAGCAAATGAGATCACCAGACTAAAAGTGCAAGTGGAAGAAAAGAAAAGAATTGAGGAATGTTTGAATGTAATGGTAAAAAACAAGACTGATGAATGCACAAGGCTTGAACAAGAAGTGGTAAATTTGAGAATAGATCTAGAGAAAGCAAGAATTCATAAGGACAAATTCAAGACAAGTTCTACAATGCTTGATGAGTTAATTGCAGGTCAGAAATCATTTAAAGACAAAGGTGGTTTGGGACTTGAAAAAGGAGAAAGCTCAAAAGTAGATTAGACACCTAATGCAAAGAAGATCAGTGGACCAGAGAAGACTGAAAACAAGAACAATGGCAAGTTTTGAAATCAAAAAACAATGCTAGAAGACCCCCCAACAGACAACCAAATGCTCAAAGGTACCCATCTTTCAATGGTATTTATTATCTTTGCAATAGATTTGGACATAGAGCAATGGAATGTAGAAACAAAATGAATTAGAATGTTCCATCTTTTACTGGTCAATGCTTTACATGCAAAAAGTTTGGGCATAGAGCAAATGAATGTAGAAGTCAAATGATGAATGCATATAATAGTGGTAGAATGATTCAATTTTTTCATGGTTATTGCTACACATGCTATGGATTTGGATACAAGGCTAATCAATGTAGATTCAAAATAATGAAAGGAATAATGCTCAGAGAAATGTCATATGCAACAATTGCAATAGACCTAGACATATTATTAGATTTTGCAGGAGCAAAAATATGAGGAAGGACAGTCCGATAAAGAGAAATGAACTAGCTAAAAAGATTGATCCAATTGAAGTAAAGAAGGAAATGGAAAAGATTTGGAGAAAGAAGAGCCTAAAAACAAAGAAGAATTAGAGACTAAAGATGAATCTGTACCACCCTCTAGTGCATATAATTCCTCTGGGAATTGAACCTAGGCATTGGCTTAAGGGGAGCAATAACAAAAAATCACATAACACCCTACCGGTACGAGGTGTCATGGCTTGACACGAAGATATGAGATGGAGATGGATAGAATGGATCTTTTGGAGAAGATTCTGGAAGAAAATATGCAATTGCAGAGCAATTTATGGTCTACTGTTGTACAAATAAGGTTTTACCAACTTTATTATTTGGCACATTAAATATGAGTTAGGGAAGAATCAAAAAGATTATATACCTATGCTTTGTTGATTTCATTCACCTTTATGCATTTGGAGCAAGAAGAGCGAATTCAAGAGTTCGAAGGCGATCTGTGAAGCAGAGCATCCAAACCCTAATTCCTGTTGAGGAAGAAAAAGGTATTTACTGTTGTCTAAAGCTAAGATAGAATTTGTTTTTTTGAAGCATTTGAATTCAATAGAAATGGCAACACCTACAATAGTGAATGTGAGTGAGAAACCCCAACCAAAATTTAAGAAATGCCCCATAAAAGTGTTTGAGAATGACCCGCTCAGAGCTTTTTCGAGTATTCCATACAAGGTTTTGCCTATAGAGGATGTTAGGGCATACATCCACAACAAAATGGAAGAGTATAACCATACAAAACTTACAGACCTATGGACAGGCCAATTGACTGAAGATGATTTCAACATCAAACCTGAGTATGAAAACCTAGTGAAGAAGAAACTGGATGTTTGGCAGTGGTTTCCATGCTTCGCCTATGATGATGAACTTAAGTATGTGAGAATGACACTAAGCAGAGTGCATGACAAATTTTTATGGACTGATATGCTTGGCTTGATAGCTAAGGAAGTCATAAGGGATATTACTGGACTTTGTGACACCAGAACTGTACCTGTGTTGAAATCTGTAAAGAACAAGGATGTGATGGAATTAACTGGAGCCACATTTGATCAAAGGGCTCTCACTGTGAACACCATACAAAATCCAACTATGGTCATAGGATATAAGATATGCAACTATGGTCATAGGATATAAGATATACTACACCAACAAAGATAATTTTGTGTCTGCCACAACAATTCATGTAGCCCATGAAATGGTGGAAAAGGGAAAGGACTATGATTTGTGCAAGTTGCTCCAGAAACAACTTTTTGACAACTTGAAGCAAACTGAAGATAAGAAATACCCCTTCAAATTTGGTTCTTTGGTAGTTTGTTTGTTGTTCTATTTTTTGAGGGAGCTTCCAGGAAGAAGCAATATTATATGGAGTAAAAGCAAGCCTGTATCCCATCAAATCTTTGATCATCTACATAACATTGGTGATATGAAAGCTCAAGATGAGGCACTTATTGCCTTCTTTGCAGTATTTTAGAAGAAAACGCATGAACGGGAGAGGATCCCAGTGTATGGTGGAAAAATATCGAGATGATATCACATTTTTGGTTAAAACTGATGAATGCATTATTGAAGTTGTGGAACTCAAAACTATCTAGATTCAACCACATGGATATGAGATCAATGAAAATGAAGTAGATGGTTATGTTGGTATATTATTTAACACTCCTAAGGACCCTACTCAAGAAAGACATGGAACATATGAGGAGAAATCCATGAAAGTGCATATGGAGCTGAAAGAGCCTGAAATAAAAAGAAAGGTAACAAGAGTATTAAATGACCATCTCAAGTTCAAGGGATTTACAAAGGATCAGATACATGTATTAAGAGCAAAAGCAGAGGGAGAAACAAGCACAACAAGTGGGTCCCCCGGACCTAGAATATCTTGAAGAACTGCTTCCACCATTCCCCCTAGTATTCAATAGCCCTTTGGATCAGTTTCTACCTCCAGCAGAACAAAGAGAACGGAGACTAGTGCTCCGATAATAGAAGAACATCAGTAGGAATAGGCCACAAGGCTTGGAAAGAGAAAATAAATTATTTCGATAACCTCTATTGCCACTACATCAAAAAGAAAGAAAGAGAAAGCTAAAAGAGAAAAGGACATGAGTGTACAGTTTGAAGAAGAAGAGGAAGAGGATGAAGATTCTCCGTTGAATCCAAAAACTAGTAGCGATGTTTCAAAGAAACGAAGAATAGATATTTTTGATACTTCAGATGAAGAAATTGAGAAGGAAAAGGAAGCCTTTCAGATACACATGCGTAAGCTGTTGAAGGAAGAAAAGGAAAGTAGTGTTGGAAATATTGTCATTGATGTCAAAGGCACTTAGTCTAGATTATTGGAAGTGGTCATTGATGTCAAAGATGCATAAACATGTTGTCAATAAGACGAAGAAGATAGTCATAAACAAGAAGATATCACTTATGAGAACATTCAAAGGGTCTTAAGTGATATTGGAGCAGATGTTATAAACAGTTATAAAAGAGAATATATAAGTGTAAGCTGGATCAGATTCATGCAAAATCTGGAAGAAGAAGCAACATGTTAGTGAGGTGAGGTTTCAGACATGAACAAATTTAGAATGCAAATCTGAAGGTGGAGTTTCAGATATGAACAGATATAAGTATGCAGATCCAAGAAAGAAAAGCAGAGAATATATTATGCAAAACAGCAATTAATATAATATGCAGCTATAAGACAAAAGCAAATAAAACAAGAGTTGCTGATTTCTTAATAAGCCAAAATTGTCTTATTCAAAAAATATAGGAGGTGATATGATTTTTAGTTAAGTGACTTGTCACTAAAGACAAAACAAAAAAAACAGCAACTATAATCCAAAAAGCAATGATGGTAAAAGAAAGAATAAAAAATAAAGAGAAAGCAATATGAAGACAAGATTAAGAAAGAGACAAAATTCAGAAAAGACAAAATAAGAAAAAGTCAAAAGCAAAAACTATTACATGAAAGGATACGTCCTTTTTTCTTGAAGAGGTGCAATCTGTTTCTAAGTAGGATTCTTCAGAATAAAACAAAGTATTAATAAGAAGCGGTTAGAGTTGAATAAAACAAAAATTAAAAAAGACAAGATTTGTCTTATATAAAGAGAGGGCCACGATTAGTATAAAGGCAGCATGGGCAGTGATTCATAAATGTAAGATAGTTATTCAATAATGACAACAATTAAGACTTATTAAAGGCATCGATTATGCAAGTAGTGGTTATGTTATTAAGGTTGAAGGTTTGTTAACAAAAGGTGATGACTTTCTAAAGAGTCATGTCTATTCTAAGCAATTGCCTCTCTTGGCAAGATATAAAGGGAGTTTTTGTATAAATGTTTTTAGGGTGTGTGTGTGAAAAAGGAAATATCATATGAACACAATCAGACCTTAAGAATACATCTGAAAATGTTGTGTAGTAGATTCAAAAGGAGTTTATGAGCAAATTGCTGGAGTAAATTGTATCAGACTCATGAAGGAGGAGAACAAATAGAAGACAGATTTATGAAGTCTCTATGAGCATAATTTTGGAGACTTTATGAGGTTTTGAGCAGACTTGTAACGCATGTTTATGAATAGAATCATAGCAGATTTATGAGGAAAGTTGAAGCAGATTTGTGAAGGAATTTAAGAGCAGATTTATGACAGTATCTGAAGCAAAGTTGTGAAGAAGATTGAAATAAAAGGACACATACAGATCTGTGATATAGAAGAGAAGTTCATGCATACATAGAAGAAGATTGTGCAGAGGTAAAGGGGAAGATATATGCAGATATAGGAGTAGGATTATGTAGTGTTGATGCTGAGATAGAGAAGAAGATCTTGCAGTTATAGAGGAGGTTGGGAAGATACAAAGGATAGATCTATGCAGAAATAAAGAAGAAATCTATGCAGAGATAAGGAGAAGATTGTGTGAATGATAGAGAAGAGCAGAAATAATAAGGAAGAGTTTGTGTGAGCATTAAAGAAGAATATGTTGGTATAAAGAAGAAGATCTAGAAGAGATAGAAAAGAAGAATAGGGCAGATTTTGAGGAGCCTTATAGAAAACTTTTGAGGAGAAGTTGGCCATATGATATATGTGTAGAAAACAGATCTTTATAGCAGACTTGGTGCAAGTTTAAGAAACATATTTGAGCAGAATCGTCCATCATCCGTTGAAGAAGCATCATTGAAGGTGGAATATTATTTTTGAAGTTATTATCTTTTGCTAAGTTGGTGCTTGGCAAGTGGGGGTTGGTGCCTCCAGTAGGTTGGTGCCTACGAACTATGGGGGTTGATGCCTCCAGTAGGTTGGTGCCTACAAATTGAGGGAGTTGGTGCTTCTTGTAGGTTGGTGCCTACGAAACAAGTTAGAGGTTGGTGCCTACAATCATTGTAATTCACATAAATATATAAAGTACATTATTTGTATCATGGTTTTCTCTCATAAGGGTTTCCATGTAAAATCTTGGTGTTAACTTGTTCTAATTGTTATATTATTGCATAGTTGCCATTGTGATTGATAAAGTTTGAAATTGGTTTAAGTTACTTTATACTAATTCACCCCCCCCCTTCGTATAACTGTGTGCTCATCAAGCATATATTGTTGAACCAAAGAAGAAAAAGAAGACATCTTCGGAAAGATTGCTTAGTCCAATTAAGTTGGAGTCATTGTTCAAAGGTATGTTGCATCATGAGATGTTGGAAGAAACAACTTCTTTATACAAAAAGGAAAATGAGGAGAACAGAGCCACTATAATAGAAGCAATCATCAAATTCATTGTCACAATTGAAGTTGATATGTAGAACATTAGGAAGAAAGTTCCTAATGATGCGTGGAAACTCTTAATGGAAAGAAGGAAAGAGGCCAACAAAAGGGAAGAGAAGCTCATATTAGATGCTATGGAGAAAATTGGATTCTCCCTATTTAATGCTGACAAGGCCACATTGGTCCAAGTTCTTACCGAAGAATTTAGAACAAAACGAAGGGTCACACTTCTAATGGGAAGAGATTAGGATCAATTTGAGAAAATGCAAAAGGAAACAGAAGAAAAGATTATTGATATTGCACAAAAGTATGGCATGATTCCCATTGCCTCTACCAGCAAGGACCAAGTTTCAGAAAATGAAAACATAGGAGCTACTAATATAGAAGAAAATCTAGATAATATTCCTCTGGATATAGATGAACCAATGCAAGAAAATGCTGAAGTTGAGAGTGTTGTTGTGATTGAAGAGGAAATCACAAAGGATGACACTCCCACTCCTCTGGTAATTCAGGAGACTGCAGATCAAGGCAACCTGGAGACATCTGTTTCTTTGGTAGATACAAAATAGAACATAGGTGAAGGTGAAAAGCATGATATAGTCAATGAGCAAAGGCATGAGGATGAAGAAAATCAGGAAAGAGAGAACGATGGTGAGAAGGAAGGAGATAAAAATAATGAGCAAGAAAAGAAGGACAAGGATGAAGGAGATGCAGACAAGGATAACGACAAGATCTCTGGTGAAGAAGAAAAGACAAAAGAAGAAGAAGTTCCTGATATCAGAAAGAATGAAGAAGCAAAAATATTTGAGGATTTACCTAAGTCCTCTGGTGAATCCTCCTTTGATAATCCTTTAGAAGGTTTGTTGTCTAAATAGTTAAAGTTTCAACTTGTTGTTTCTTCTCAGTTATTGTAATTTCCCATGCAGCAGCTAAGTGATGTGTTTAGTGCTTCAAAAAGAAAAGAAATCATTGAAACATATCAAAAGAGCAGTGAATGAATAGATGAAGTTGTAATGGCATTACAGGAGATCATACTAGGAACTAATGTTGACGCATCTTTGCTTGCTGTGGAAAATTTCAAATTTCTGTTTGATTCCTTTAAGGAATATGCCTCCGGATTGAAAGGACAAGTGGAAACAGAGGTTGTGACAAGGCTTATAGAGAAGAAGCTGATGGATATCACCGAGAAATGTGCATTTGCACATACCAAAGTTGATGAATGCTTGAAGTAAGTACTAGCCTGCAAGGATGGTGCAAAAACATTGTTTTTATATTGCATGAAGTGGCCGAATGCCACACAAGGGATAAAAGATGAAATGAACTTGATTGAGTCCCAGATAGCTAATGCATCAAAATTCTATGATCCAGCATTGTACATAGATGATAAGACCTAGACTGCTATAGTGGACTTGCATGACAAATTCTTCACTTTGTAGAGCCAGAAGGAAGAAATTATCAAGCAGCTTGCGAAGCTAAGGGACTTGGTAAAAACAAAACACATACCTATCTCAAGTACCCTTGCCAGTATTGACAAAATCTCAGAGTTAAATCTTACCCCTGGTACTTTGGAAGGAGAAGAAACATTGATAGAGCTTGAGTCTCTACATAGAATGCTTGCAGCAGTGAAGAAGAGCTGGGAAGAAGGAAAATCTGCTCGACAAGCTATTCTTTAGAAGCTTTAGGGGTCAACATCTCCGGGTTGATCATTTCTATCTCTATACGCTTTTTGAGTTTTTTTTTTTATGTTTTGAGATTTTGTTGTACATATGTGGATGTATTGGGAATTTTTGGTTAGCTTCCTAAGGGGAAGCTAGTTTAGTTTGTACATATTATTGAGGGAAGAACCTTTTGCCCTTGATGTCAAAGGGAGAGAGATAATTATGGAGAGATGTTTTGTTTTGACACATGTTGCCATCAATGACAAAGGGGGAGATTGTTGAAAGAATGAAGAAGGTTGTCATTGATGTCAACACTACATGATGGATGTCAAAATAGTATGAAGGATGTTTATTTTGCAAAGGGGTTTTTGCTAAGTGTCTACACCGACAGTTTCAACACATAGTGCCCTTTTGGTAATTTGGTTCGCATTTGTTCACCCATACAGATCTACTTGTGCGATTCTAATATGTTGTTCATGGATATCCCTAGCATCTTAGTTCAGAATTTCAGTTGATTTGGATAAGTGGTTCAAAAGTTGCAAGTAACAGAAGATCGACAGATATGGTTTACACAGTTTTTTGTGTATCGGCTACAACCTAACTGCTCCGCATTCCTCTGTGGATTTGAGTTAGTCTTTGTGGTTTTGGGAGAATGTTAACAGGTGTCAATGCATTATATTTTTCGGTTGGCGTGACATTTTGTGGTCAATGTAGTCTATGGTGATGATTGGTTAGAGTATTTTTCTTTTTGGTTCTATGCTTGGCCGACTTAATGTATGTAAAGTGTTCTGAAGTTTAAATATGTGATGCGAATGAAAAAGGGAGTTATTATAGGTCCATGCCATCCTATATTGTATATGTTTGGGCGCAAAGGCAATTTTGGTTTGAATTGGGTGCTGACTAAGAACGTTTTGTATGAGTTGATGATGCAAAGGACAAAATGCCTCTCAAAACACAAACTTATTGGCAAGACTCTGCCTTAAATCAACAATACAGTGAATCACAATTGCAACAAACATTAATTTTATTAATTCAATTACAAGTTGCAATCAGTTGGCCTTTCGTGGCCTCAATCCTCTTAGGACAATCAAACTGCCCCTGCTTTGCTCGGGATTAGCAAACTCCACTCCAATTTTTCCTTCACACTGACACTCTCCAAGTTAACCACACAATTCAAGCAACATAGTCATGCTACTCTGAATGCCATGATCTAAAGCTACCTACGACCTCCTTCTAAACTGCATACATTGTAATTCTTATATGAAATTAGATATTTACCTTGGTTCCATATTACATCCAATGCAGCTCATCGTCTCTTCCTCTGAATCTCCCTCAACTACACAACCTTCTAAGCTTTGAGCATTTTAATTATGTATTTCCAAAAACTGCTGCTTATACACAACCCCTTCACAATATTGTACGCACTCCTTCCTTCTACATGTTGCCCCTCTGTTCTTTCCAGTGTAATGGCTCTATTCTTTACAATTTGCCCTCCTCGATTCACAATTTAATCACTAATGATCTGCTTATGTACAACACACAACACCTTATCTTTTCCTTGTGCACCTCTTTCCCAATTTGTGTGCTTTCAAACTCTTCAGCGCAACCCCCTTCTAGTTTTCTTCTCATAGCCTCCTTTCTATTATGTTGCTTCCTCTCTTATTTTTGTGTAAATTGGACTTTTCCACTTCATATTGAATCTCCTTGTTCCAAGGCGTCGATCCCTCTTCACATTATTACACTCAGAGGCGTATTACAATGGCATCCACCAAAAAGCAATGTGTAAGGAAAAACTCTTCAGCTAGAAATTGACGTTCAAATGACATGCAAATCCATATCCACTCTTAAATCTTATCTTCTTATCTTTTGAAAAGAAAACACAGTCATTATTGTTAACTTTCCTATGTAAATGATTTTATAATTGTTTTTAAATGCATTTTTAAGTTTCATTTTAGAAATAGAAGTGGACCAGTCTGACCAGTTTGTTTTTAAAGCTATTTTAAAGCTGTTATTTTTAGTATTATTTTTAGTTTTAAAGAGCGTGAGAATTCTTTGTGGTATACTTAGTAAACTTTCGAGACTTGCCAAAAATCAATACGACTCAAGGTTTAAACCACAACTTCCCATATGATCATCAACTTCGTACAAGTATCAAATTTTATCTTTCATCACTTCAATCTATTTACATGTTGATTGAATCTATCTTTGATATTTTGGTTAATAGTAAAGGAGTGACATTGTGGTCAATGGATATTGCCATTGTTACTTAGTTCCAACTGGGCCAGATAATCCATGCAAATTTGAGATGCTGATATCACGTACCAAGGATTTCAGAGGAGAGTATATGGAAGCTGTAATGGTGACAAATAGTTGCGAACACTACCTAGTATATGTGGTTGTAATCAACTGTTCGGTGAGTTATGGAGCAAGAGTGAATTGCAAGGTGAAGAATGGGAATCCATTGAATGCATTAGAACAGTGGACCATGCAATACAAGGGTCCTGTTGTGACCTATTTCACACATCGCCCCATTGCGAATGGGGACCCTCGCAGGTTTGCTCTTAGGGTTTAGCTTTGAGTAGCAATTTCATAGTCTCTGATGTTTTGGAAATTTTATGTCAAAGTCTGGAGTCATCACCCGAGCCAAGTTGGGAATTTGGGCCTGAAACTGAACGTAAACGTCATAGAAGTGCTTAGAAGACCCAGTAGACGAGGATCGCTTGTGCTTTCGCTCAATTCTGACACTTCCTATTTTTTAGGGATTCTGCTTTTTTGCTTTTTTGCTTTTTTCGTTTTTGGCATTTCTGGACCAATCTGGAATTTACTATTTTTAGAAAGTTGCTTTTTGGTTTTTTCTATTTTTGGTAAGTTTCTATTTTTAGAAAGTGCTAGGTCTCGCAGGCAGTGGAGTCGAAAGTTTCCACTTTTGGAATTGAAAAGCAGGCAAAAATCAAGCAGAAGTCTTAGAAAATCGAAAAAATCATGAGAAAAGCGCATGCAAAGATGAGAAAAGCGCATGCAAAAGCTGAAAAAATCAATTGAAAAATCTCGCCTTCAAGAGAAAATCATTTAAAAAATCAGTAAAAAGCAAGCAAATTGTGATGAAATTCGCCTAGGGCTGGATAAGTGCGCCCATAAGAAAGTCTAGTTGAATCTTCGAAAAGTCCACTTGAAAAATCCATTCATCAAAGAGAAATCTTGGAAAATCCATTTGAAATTCGTCTATTTGAGAGATCTTGCCAAAATCCGCCTTGTATAAGGAAATCTAGTTGGATAATTCAAAATTCCAGTTGGAAAATGATGAAAATTGACTAAGGCAAGTAAAAATTCGAATTGGACTTCAAAGATTTCAAGATAAAGTGAAATTCCAGTTAGAAAGATGAAAGTTCCAGTTGAAGGTCGAATTTTTCAAGGAGAGAATCGAAATTTTTTCTAAGGCAAGAGTTACCTTGGTAGAAGGAAAACAAATCCAGTTGAAAAGTGGATTAGTCCACTTAAAGGTTGAATTTTCCTAAAGGTAAAAATAGAATAAAATAACTTAAAGTTTTATTTTAAAATAAAACTTAGTTGTCAAGCCAAAAAGAGACGCCTTGGAGAAAGAAAAGAAGATAAGATTGCTTTTTTCGTTTTAAAGCAAAAGCACCCAAATTAAGGAAGAGATCGACCCTAGCTAAAAAGGAAACTTTTTATTATAAAAGAAATGCTTGTAAGTTTTATTTTTTCATTATTCATAGGCAAACTTTTTTTAGAAAGGCGTCCTTCCTATTTTCTTCTTGAGCTGCAAGTCGCATTAATTCCAGAGCACAAGGTTGGACTTTTTCCTTCCATTTTCAGATTTCTCGATCAACTACAGAGTCATAGCTGGCGAATTTACAGAGAGAAGGAATTTTTTGTGTTGTTCTGCACAAAAACTTCGCTTTTTTTTCAGTTCTTAAAGTCTAGTAAATTAATTTTAAAAAAAAAATTCCTTGAAAGTTCTTTTAAAAGGATAAAGGCTGAAAAAGAATTTATTTTATTGAAGTTTATTCTCCAACCAGCCTAGGCAAACGAGTTCTGAAATTTTTTAAATTAATTTATTTAACTCTCCAGCCATAAAATCGCCCTTTTTTACAAAATTTGTGAAATATTCTAACTTCAAGCTTCGTATAGGCACAATGTCTACTTCAAAGAACGTAGGAGGTGGAGTCAGAAAAGCTCAAGTAAAGGAAGTCCTCAAGGAATTTTATCCAGAATCTCAATTGTCCTCGAAATGGAAAAAGGTAGCAGATACCAACTTTGAACAGTTCAACGTGATTCAACACAAGAAAAGGATGTTTGGTACTTAGCACGAAATGCCCACACCTATTGCAACTAACATCGTCAAGTCTGGATTTCATCAAGCAGCAGGATTTCCACCTGCAGTTCAGTGCAGTGAGCTAATGGTTGAGTGTGCCAGAAGATACAATCCATAGACAAGATCCATTAGAACACCTAATGGGATCACTTTGGCATACTTCACGGAGGATTCAGTTAGAGAGGTATTTGGTATTCCTCATCGTCAAAAAATGTTGAACAGGACTCAAAAGGAATCACAGGCCATGTTTGATCAAGCCAAAGAATCCTGTATGGACATAGTCAATTCTCTATGAGTTCCTGCGTAGTTTATATCCTGGCACGGTTTACTAAGTATAGAGGACTGATTTGCAAAGGGGAAGTTGGACTTCGAAAAGATCAGCTCAAGGCATATGATTGTTACCCGCAGCTCTAGTTGCATTACAAGGACAATTTTAAGATAACCAATGACGCCTTCCTTATGTATATCACGCGAGTGCTTCAAGGAACAGTTCAAAAGAGGCTATCTAAGGAGGCTATGGTGATGCTTGATAAATTCGGATCTTGGTTCATCCAGTTTCTGACCTTTACATACATAAGAGTTCATGGATTCTCAGATGCTCCGCATAGACTTCCTCGGTATCCAACTGACAAGATTGTTATGCTTGAAGTTGCAAGGCAATTGGCATGTATAGATTCTATTCAGGGGAAAAAGAACAAACAAGGAGTGGATTTTCCTATTGCAATTGGGAAAATGCTAGAAGTCTGCCCCTCATTACAATCAGCCAAGGCAGCAAAGTTAGAGTTGCAATTTTATAAGTTCGGCATTTATAATCCAAGGTCTGATTATGATCCATACCTGAGAGTTCACAGGAAGAAGTCCCTTCATGTTATGCAGATTGAAGATTATTGGTCTAACTTGGTGGACGAATATGGAGTCAAGAAGAAGATTTGGTCTAGAATTCCAATTGAACTTATAAAAAGGTGTGACTTATTCCCTATACCTGACCAGGTAAAAGACAACGGGGACTACATGCATCCTCAATTTGAACGGGAAAGAGATAAGCCTATCTTGTTGCCTAACTGGACACAACCTGAGTTGACCGATTTGGACATATTGATGAAGGATATTATAACTTATTCTAGGGAGTGGGCAGATAATCAGATCAACAGATTGAGAAAAGGAGGAGTTACTCTTACCTATGCCACATTGAGCAATAAGGAAAGCCGGGAGGAAGCAGTTGGGGAAAGTCTTGATGAACTTTCATGTCCTAGCAAGAGAAAGGTAGTGAGTAAAGACCTTCACACAGAGGAAAAAGAAGCAGTTGATAGAGAATTGGAGAGTAAGAAGCAAAAAGTGAGTGAAATTCCATCATCTTCAAGTACTTTATCTATTGGAGTAATGGAAAAGGTGCCCATTGCTGAGATCGAACAAAGCCATGAGCAAGAGGTCGAGTTTCAAGAGTTAGAACAGTTGGATTCTCTCCAAGAGCAAACCCTCACTGAGTGTTTGGAAGAAGGTGATACGCTGATGATTGAAGGCATGGGAGATACTGAGGTCCTTGAAAACAATGAAGAGTTGGGAGATGAAGTAATTTATGCTTTGAAATGAATTAATGATGATATTCAATTAGAGGATGGGATGGAATTATCCACTATCCCAGCTTGGTTGACCGAAAGTTTGATGAAGAAGTCCAGACCACTAGATGAAGTTTAACCAGTTGAAAGCATGCAAGACTTCCTAGAGAGGATTGGCAAAGCTAAAACGCCAAAGAAGCCTAAAAAGTACTCTCAAATTACCAGGAATGATGCAGGATCCCGAATCTTACAAGTTGCAGTCCCAAAAATTGACAAGGCAAGAGATCAGATTACTCCTATGGATTATGATGTTACAACTTTGGACATTGGGCCAACCACGATAGAACAAGATTTCCATGAGCGAGCAGACACTTCCAAGGCCATCAAGGAGAAATTCGACAAAACAGAGGAGAAGAAGGAAAGGCTAGAGTTAGAAAATCTAAGGCTAATGGAGTTCATTCAGCAGCTAACAGCCCCTTTGCGCCAAGAAAGTGAAGCTTTTATTCCGCCATCATCCCTTCCTCCGGAATCTGTTGATACTCTTGAAGCTATGAGGATCACAAACCAAGCGACCAGGAGTTGGATCAGCAATATCTCAAAACAGATGGAGAAAGGCTAGAGTTAGAAAATCTAAGGCTAATGGAGTTCATTCAGCAGCTAACAGCCCCTTTGCGCCAAGAAAGTGAAGCTTTTATTCCGCCATCATCCCTTCCTCCGGAATCTGTTGATACTCTTGAAGCTATGAGGATCACAAACCAAGCGACCAGGAGTTGGATCAGCAATATCTCAAAACAGATGGAGCAATTCTTAGAGAAATGCGCTCAGACTTATGACAGATCTGCCTTGCTTATAACTGAAGTTGGCCAGATTGAGGACAATTGGGAAGACTTCCAATACGTAAATGACAAAGTAATACCTCGTTTGAAGGTTTTAAAGGAAGTTTCCCTGCAAATATTAATCCAAGGTGGTGTTATTGAGGAAGGAGCCTCGTATGATTTCAGTAGGTGGTATCATTCCTTATTGGCTAAAAGGAAGATATATGATGGAATGAAGGAAGAATGTGCTGTTATATGGAGTGCAATTGAAAAAATTCAGTTCAAAATCCTCACTTCTCTTGAAGGATTAACAGGGCAGGAGCATCATGATGCAAATGGCTTGGATTTAGAAGGATTGAGGAGAAATGTAATTAGTATTTACTTCAAGGAAGTGCAGATTGTTATAGAGAATCAACTTGATGATATGTCTTCCCTTTTAACCTTTATGGATAACTTTCAGAAACAAGAAGATAGGTGGGAAGGTACTTTTACTCAATGCCTTGAAACCTTGGACGTAATGGGAGTGCGACTGGATTCTATGCTGAGCATATCAATGGAGGAGCTGGATTTTGTGTTCGCAAAATTTCTTGCATTTGCGGCTAGGGAGCAGTCCAATGGGAATTGCATTTTGGATTCCCACTTGCTCGAGTGATTCGCAAGGTGTCATCATTTTCCATACTCCAAGTGGCTCGTCCTGCTTGTGGCATGTGTCCTTTGAGTTGGTTATGCTTTTTAGGGTTAGGGTTTCTTGAAATAATCTTGGCTATTGATCTCAAATCAATCTGGGCCGTTGCTTTGTAATTGGGGTGCCTATATAAACCCCACGCATTTCATTCATTCAGGGAGAGACTTATGAAATTGTTGCTACTAGTGCTATTCAGATAATAATTGGATTCAGAGTTGAGCATTTGTTATTTTGAGAGCTCGCATGGTTTCATAATTTCTTCAATAAAGTAAATTAGTTTTCAGCATTTTTTTTAGATGAATGAAAGATTGATAGCGTTGGAAATAGTGAAATTAGTTCATACCTTTTTCAATTGAATGATTTTCAATTTGATGTGCAAGGTTAGTTTGAACTTCGAAACTGTTTAACTTGGATTCTATTACCTATATACATTGTTCGAATTGATGGTGGTATTGTGTAATAGGGCATCATTCGTAAACCCATTGAAGATTGCATCATCTTTGTCTAGTTGTAGTCATTGTGCTTGGCAAAACAAAGATTGGTGTAAATTTCACTGTTCAGCATTTGTCTCTTAAGTTCATAGGAGTAGTTTCGCATAAATCTAGTTTCTAAACCCTTACCCCTTTTTCCTTTTATTTCATCTCAAAACCGAAAATCCCAAAAAACACAAGAGCATTCAACGTCAAATCAATCCTAATCCCTACTTTGAGTAATTTACTACATAAGGTCCCTTTGTGAAATCAGCATATCACATCATCCATTGAGCTTGTCCATCCCTAAACTTAAGAAACATTGGAATTACTGTATGACCTTTGTAGCAATCTTAGCATACGAGATAGTTTTTCAAGAAAGGATAGAGCGTCTCTGGACTCTTTATTCTAAAGTACTTGGTGAGTCATAAAACACGCATCAACAGGTCCCTATGGTTAGTTTCCTGTCTTATCTGGGGATTATCGTGGTTGTGGATCTTGATCACATTCAATACTCTCTTTGATTTTGCATAGGCTGCAATCTACGCCAATAAGATTTGTTGTATATGTCTCAAGCATGAACAAAATTGTACTGCTATTTTGTTACCCATAAAATGGAGAATGTGATCAGTAGGGAAGATTTTTCCCCTTGCCTTTTTGATGTTATTGTATTTTTTTTCTTTCTTTTTAAAGTGTTTGTTTAAGTTATGTTTCTGCTTGGCTCAGAGACATTGCATTTAAGTATTTTTGAAATGAAAAGGAAAAATAGAGTAACGAGAAGAGGAGATATATAAGGAAGGTTATGATTTGGTATGGTAACTGTGGCTCTTCATGTTTCTTATTCAAATGGGCTTTTCCTTAGACGTCAATGATATGTGGGTTGTGATTTTTGACTAGTACTTACATGGTTAATATCATAGTTGGAAAACTCGGACTCGCCGTGGACTCGGCAGCCCAAAAATATGACTGGGACTCGGGACTCGGCACGAACTCGGGAAAAGACTCGGCTAGGACTCGGCAAAAAAAATAAAATGTAGTTTTACAAAAAAAAAGAACAAATTAATGCATTTAGAGAACATAAGAGCCTAATTTGATTATCAAACACTCGTAATTCAAAGATTACACATGTCATATGATCATCAAACACTCAATAATTGAAATTTCATCATTCATAGTCATCAAATACTCATAGTTTCAATGTATAACAGCATCATAAGTTTATAATGTTAGAATAATATATTATTCCCATATTATTTAATGGTCAATGTTTTATTTTGCTTAGTTCGTTACTGTTGCTACAGTAACAGTAGTTAGGTAGATACATTTAATATCTACAGCTTCTTGTAAGCTCTATATAATGTAAACTTTTTTTTATGTTAATGTAAGAAGTTTTTTACCATTTCATATAAATGTTTACATATAATCATGTCAAAAAGAGGAAAACATTAACAACCACATGTAATCTACATCTTCCTTTTTCCCCTCCCAATGGTACTCAATTTTGGAGGCCTAGAACTAGAAGGTGCTCGTGCTATAGTATCCAAACGAGGACTAGGAGATCGAGCAGGGGAAACATGATATTCAAATGTGTCTTCATCGTCCTCCATGGCATCCAATCTTGCTGCTTCTTCTGTTGCTGCTCTCTCTAATTCAGCAAGATCCTCATCAGTAAGGAAGACATCAGCCTCATCATTTTGTTCATCAATAGTCCATTCACCATATGGATCAATGTCATCCAAGTCGATGGACTCATGTGAAACACCCTCCACCTTTCTAGTTCGAAGGCGAAGGTTGTACCGAACAAAAACTAAAT
The DNA here is from genome assembly GCA_007258455.2 of Sequoia sempervirens. Lineage (NCBI taxonomy): Eukaryota > Viridiplantae > Streptophyta > Pinopsida > Cupressales > Cupressaceae > Sequoia > Sequoia sempervirens. Next base: position 37,143 of record VDFB02323702.1, on the reverse strand, counting down.
CATTTAGGCGCTGCTGAGTCAACCTATTCCTCTTCTTTGTGTGAATGTTCTCAAATAAACTCCAATTCCGTTCACACCTAGAAGCACTGCATGGCTGTGACAAGACATGTATGGCTAGCTTTTGAAGATTTGGTGTGCTAGCACCATAGTTCTCCCACCATAGATCTACAAAAACATGTTTAAAAAATATAAGTATTAAGAAATAAGAATAAAGTAAACAATCTATATGTAAGAATCAAGTTTCTAATTTCATTTTTTACCTGGTTGTTGTTTTCCTCTCCTTTCAATTGCTTGTTGGGAGGAAAAGAGTCTCCCCTCTGCACCTTTGTAGACCTTGAATAGATAAAAGAAAAAGTAAATCAAATATAGAAAATTCATAGATAGTCAAGGCTCAACATTGCAAATTCATAAATAAGATGTAACAAATCTCACCTCCAACTCATCAAGCACTTTATCTCTCAGCTCACGATCAGGCACCATCCTATCAATGCATATGACAAGACCTTCCATGACCTCCTCATCCGCCTTAAATGTGTCCGAGAAGTAGAACTTCGGATTCAAGAAGTAGGCAAAGGCATGAATCGGCTGGTGGAGTTGGTGTGTCCATCTCCGATCAATGATGCGCCATATGATTTCATATTTCCTTTTGTTGCCGCCATAGTAACGTGATATGGCCTCTTTGGCCCTATCCATGGCCTCATAGATGAAACCCATTGGCATGCCATCTCCATCCACCATACGAAGAACCCTCACCAAAGGTTCTGTCACCTAAAAAAATGAAAACAAATGTTAAATCATAACAAAATTAACCCCTCAAAAAATAAAAACAGCAAATAGATTATCATGTATAATTTTTTTTTGTGTGATTGCTACTTACCCCCATCAACTCCTCTCCATTTTTGATGAATGTCTCATCAAAAACTATGGCAACAATCCTCTCCCCTTCAGGTCTATTGGAAAATGAGGACTCCTTCCAAGCATCGGACACAAACATTTGCTTGAGATGACCAATGGCACCAAGAATGCTTTGCAATGTGAGGAAGTGGCTAGCAAATCGTGTCACTCCAGGTCGCACAAGGTCCTTGCCATTTGTAAATTTGCTCATCAAAGAAAGCACCCAAGTATGGTTGTAGATAAATTTTGTAATACTTTTTGCATCTTCAACCACACTTTTGACCCATGAAATCTTCCCAATGTCCTCTAGCAATAGGTCTAAGCAATGTGCAACACATGGAGACCATGCAATTGTGGGATGCCTCTCCATAAGTAGTCTACCTGCAGCTACATATGCAGCTGCGTTGTCCGTGATGATTTGGACAACATTATCAACTCCAACCTCCTGGACCACCCCATCTAATAGATTGCATAAAGTCTCAGCATTTTTAACTTCATGGGAGGCATCTATTGATTTTAGAAACACCAATCCACCATTAGAGGCCACTAAAAAGTTAAGGAGAGTTCTATTTCGTCCATCTGTCCACCCATCAGATAAAATGCTGCAACCTTTTCTTCGCCAAAATTTTTTTTGCTCATCAACCACAAACCGTGTATTCTTTACGGCTTCCTCTAGCAATGGCCCACTCAAATCTTTAGATGATGGGGTCTTAAACCCCTTTCCTGCAACTGTAAGGGCGTTCACCAAACCTTCCCAATATGGGCTGTTTGCAACATTGAAAGGTAGATTATTGTAGTACCAAAAGTTTGCAGCAGCCATCCTAGCTTCTTGATGCTTTTCTTTATTCCAACCAGTACCTTCAAGTGAAGGTTGTGCTCCTGGAACATTACGTGGAATAAAATAATTTGGTCCTGATGAAGGACCCTGACTAGCACTAGCAGTAGAAAAGGAACCATCAGGACTCTCACCAAAAGATGAATGTGGAGCACGGAAGCTTGGACTTGCAACACCATGGGGCATAGAGGGTGTAGATTGGGATTGGGATCCACTCATCGCTGCTGCTAGGGCATCCTTTGTTTTTTGTCTTTCCTCTTTTTTAAGCTCATATTCAGCAAGAAGGGCCTTCATCTCTCTAATAATCTCAGGAGTAGTATTCTTGCATCCCTCCACATTTTGCCCAGGTATTCTAGCAAGGTGGTATTTTAATCTGTTTATTCCTCCTGTCATCCATTTCTGGCATTCATTACATGTCAATTCACCTTTTTTATTTCTTGGAATTCCATACTTCCATGCAGGGTCTTTTTTTAGTCCCTTTGGATTTGAAGACGACATTGCTGTTTCAAGTTCAACATGGAAAAAAAAAATCAGCTAGGGTTTGCTAAAAAATCAGCAAATAAATGTGATTCAAAATTTCAAAGTTTCAAACATTTGCAAAAGAAAAAGAATGCAAAAACAAGCTAGAAAGTAGAAACAATAAGAATTAGGCTATTAAGGAAAATAGAAAAAAATTTGGCAGCATTTCCCCTTATTTTTCTTGATTTTTTTGATTTTGAATGCAAGAAATTGAAGAAAACAAACAAAAAGAATTGTTAGATCACTTACCTGGCTCTATTTTGATCTTTTTAGTTCGTTCTCCTTGCTTCAATCAACCCCAAATCAATTTGCAGACCTGTTTTTCACAAGTGAGTCTAAAAATGAATGGGTTTTAACCCAGAAACATGGGTTTTAACCCATTTTAAGACTCAGCCGGGACTCCTGAGTTCGACCTCAGGACTCGGCTGAGTCCTGAGGTCGTCTCTCGGGACCACTCGGAGTTCGGCGACTCCCGAGTCCGCGGCGAGTCCGCAGAGTCCGCAAACTATGGTTAATATCTATTAAGGTAATTTAGAATCAGATAAGGATAAGTAGAAATTTAAAAAAAAAAAAAGATGCCTAGTTTCCAGCTGCATTTTGGTCGACACTTTTTTTGTCTATGGAACACTGGAAGTCTTTAAATGGCTGATGCAAAATGCAGGATACAATGAAAGTCTAGCACAACATACCCTAGATGAGGAATTTAAGTACTACAAGTTCCAATTGTCATCATTTGTTTCTATCATAGTGTGATCCAAAACACTGAAACAAAATTTGACACATTTTTTTCTAAAACTCATAGATTGAAAAATATAATAAAAAATAGTATATACTATTGACATGTGATGACATTTGTTTAGATATACAAAAAAATTAGTTCATTTTATAATATCTATAAATTTATATGTTATTCTATTAATGTACTGAATGTACAAAATTTATTTTGATAATGATTGAAGTAATTGTTCATCATAAACATAATATTTTTATACAAAATCAGGTGCATAAAATTTATATTTTGAAAATGAGTTAGCAAGTATTCATCATAAAGATAATATCAACACAGGTGCATAAAATTTATATTTTGAAAATGACTTAGCAAGTGTTCTTCATTGACAAGTTTAGCCATACAAAGGTTAAGTAACAATAAAATACTAAAAAAAGATTACTAAAAAGAAATTAGAGTTATGCAATGGAAAAAAGCAACCTATTTTTTTTGTTTTTGTTTTTGTTTTTTGTTTTTTTTTTCCTCAAATGCATTTCATCTTATTATTTTGCTTTTAATGTCTATCAACATATTTTTGTCCTAGAAAAGAAATTGCTTGCATGTACAAATTTTTCAAAAAATTTCATTAAATATATCTTAGAAGAATATTTTTCAAAATTAAATAGATTTATTTTACATACAAAATTGGCTATATAATTTAACAAATTATTTATTTTAAAATAATTCAACAGTTTCTATTATATTTGTTTTTTGTTTGCACACAAATCATTTCATATTCTAAAATTAAACTAAATTTTGATTTTCTAAATTAAATTAGGAATGAAAAAATGTTGAAAAATAGGTGCCTTGAGAAGGATAACTCTCGACATATTTTATATATATTAATATTTAATATATGTATGCTAGTTTTAAATTTGCATTTTAATACAATTTAGATGTCTTCAACATCGATTCAGCTTCCATTGACATATCCCTGTCTTTCTGACTTCTGCGCGTCCTTCCTTCCTCTTTGTCTGGCGCCAAAATACTTCATATTCCCTAATGAATCGGTGGTATGATATTTTGTGACTGTTTGGACAGTCTCCGTTAATCAAATGATTCCATAGCTTATATTACATGGAAAGATGCAATCTTTGGTTGACCCCAAGAATGTGATTACTAATTTTATATGGATATCAAACCACATCCACATCAAACACTTTGTTATTATGCCACGATTTCGATAAATGTATCATTGAAAGAAGCAACTATGTGAACATTACTTGTCAATTGATCAATGAAGCAAAAAACTGACTGTGACCAAGTTGCCATTTCACTTCGACAAAATTGAAAATGCCAAAACTCAATCAAACTAAAGCGAAATTCAAAACGATATATTTTTGGATTGATGAGGATTACCATACGCTGGGATGCTCTTGCATCATTTGAGGTTGCATCTATTAGGCCGACCTAATTGATGTTTGTGATGGAGTTTGGTACATATACAAGGTTGATTTGAGTTTGAGGAGAGAATATATGTGTACATGATTCAAATTCAAGCTATGATGTGAAATTTTACAGAATTGTGCGAATAAGTTGTGAGTGTTGAGAAAAGGTGCACGAATACAAAGCATAGTAGAGTCTTGTTTTCTGAGTTGAGTAGAATGTATTTAAGTTTGTGTTATGAGCTTCAAAGGAACTAAATCCAACATATGTTAGATGCATTTTTCTCAGTTCAAATTCTAGTTGTGAAGCCACCGCTTTCTATCTTTCTTTTCTCCGTGAATAGTGAGTTCACTTGGATAGTGAGTCCAACTGGCAGTGAGCCTTTCTGTAATATCTTATAATCAGTTATAACATATTATGAGTTAATCCTCACCGTGGTTTTTCCCTTCTTGGGTTTTCCATGTAAAAATTCTAGTGTTCATGTGTTGTGTGTGTTATGGGTTGTTCATGCTTTCATTCCTTATAATTGTTAAGTATGCTCTGGAATTTGGATGGTTTAATAGAATACTGATTCACCCCCGCCCTCTCTACCGCCCCCTCCCCTCCCTCTTAGTATTCCAAGTGTTCAATAGTCTCACGGTGATGGAATGCCATGACAATCCATAACATTCATCATGGCATTCCATCACCATGAGACCACATTTCTTTGAAGCATTTTTTCAAACAGTTCACTGCCTTGTCTATGCTACCACATTTTTCATACATGTCTACCAAAGCATTTTATCAAACAGTTCACTGCCCTGCTGCTATGGCTAAAAGCCTAAAACAGGTGATTTTGAACAAGCTATGGATGCTTGGAAAAAATCTACCAAAGCATAATGGTAAGCAACAAGCTATGGTCTCATGGCTTTTTTTTGCACAAAAATCAACGTGATTTTTTTTGCATTTTTCTGTAGGTTTTGAACAAGTTTTTTGGTGATTTTGCAGTTTGAAATGGGAAAAAATTGGGGAAAAAATCATCTAGCTTGCCAATTTTTTAAAAAGCGTGATTAGTCGAGATTTTTTGCAGATTTATGCTTCTATGGGACCCAACTTCTAATAACTTATCTCTTATCTGGACGATTATCTTAGGCTTCTGCTTACTACTATTTCCTTGATCTTCCTTCCCCTGCTGCCTTCTTCAACCTTCTTTCTTGTTTTCTTTGTTCTCTTACAACCAAACCCCTCATTTTGAAGACATTATTTCCTGCCATATGCACAAATGTCTCATTTTCCCAGCAGCAGTTGAATATTCATTTCTTCCTCTTGTGAAGTCAAGATAATCAAATAATTTTTACACCAATTTCAAAGTTGCGTGGACACGAATACGGATATAGATATGGATACGGTATCAGACACGGATACGGCCATTTTTTAAGACCCCCAATATGGATATGGCTGGATACGATATTCATAAAAAACACAAACACGTATATTTTCTAAGTTATTAGAGATTTTCATTACTTTAAAAGAAAATAAGTAAATATAAATTAAATAATATTAAAATTTAAACATTAATAATTTAGTAAAGAATAAACAATTAAATTTATATTAATAAATTTTATTTATATTTAAAGAATAAATTTTAATTTTTCAAAATTTATAATGTTTAAACAACATAATATAAATATTAAATATAAATATAAAACTATAAACAATTAACTTTTTAAATCTATAAGAATTAAAATGCCAAAAAAATAGTAGAGTTGCACTGGAAGTGGACCTAGAAAAATGGGTCATTGAAATAGAAAAACATTTAGTTGTCTTCCTCATTTGGTGTAGGTTTTGTTTATACAAAACAAAAAGAAAATTGCACGATTGAAGTTTAAGATTGAGTTTAGGAAGATTCATGTCAGATATTTTGAAAATTAAATCCCAAAGTATCTGGCATGGCTGGAAAGTCAAGATTTTTTGGGCACGTGTGGGTATGGTATGCAACGTGTATCTGCGGTGTATCGTACCCATATCCATATCGAATATGGGGATATGTGCGCCTGGGGAGGGGTAGGGGCCTATCTGGCTACTTTGACCAATTTCAATCAGCTGTCTATTTTTAAATTAATTATATTATTTTAGCTTAATAATTTTCCACTCTTGAATAAAATATTTTCTGCTGGATAATAGTTTGTCATTTCTTTTTATCTCAAAATTATTATTATTATTTTAAGTATAGATTTTCCGTAATATATTTTTTAAGTCCCATTTAACTTCCTTGACATTACAATTTTTTAGCATACAAGTTACTTTTATGAATTAAAATAATTATTTATTAAAAAACATTTCTCTTTTTTGTACCATATATTTAAAAAAAATTCTTTTTTTTGTTTGTATCAAATCTAAATCAAACCAACAAAAGCAATTTAGAAATGATAAGTTCACTGCCATTAACAATTCAATCAATAAACAATCTTTTGTTTAAATCTAGCATTTCAATTTAGTTAAAAGAAATGCTGATCCATTGTTTAGTTTTCTATAATGGGTTTATGCTAATTTTGAACATATTGTTTTATTCAATAATATCTAATTACTTATTAAATATTAAAATGTTCAAATTTAATTAAAATATTATAATTATAATATGCATTAATATCTAATTACTTATTAATTATTAAAATATTGAAATTTAATTGAAATATTATAGTTATAATATGCATTAATATCTAATTACTTATTAAATATTAAAATGTTTTTGATATTAAAAGCAGAAAACCAAGGTGCTGGCCCAAAAAAACAGAGCCCGGAGGCAATAAATCAGGTCAACAGACCATAAACAGCACGCTAAATATTAAAATGCTGAAATTTAATTGAAATATAATTTATAATATGCATTTACAATTTCCGATAATCCATATAATAGCAAATATTGTAATTATATGCATAGATAATTTACAATTCCCACACTAGTAATGATATCATAATATTAGTAATATTCACTAATGGACTCAAATAACATGGTAAGGTGTATATTCATTTTGTATAACTTAAAGTGGATTTCTAAAGGTTTGAAGTGCTGAACTTGGACCCATACGATGGTTATTTGATCTTTTATACACAATCAATTTCAGCCAATTAAGACAGTTTACCATCCACTATCTATACAAAATGTTGGATTCAGCTAAATACTATACTCTTGCAGATTAACTATTGATTAACTAGATTAACTATTGATTAACTGGTTAATTAATGGCGTGAATGTGAGGGGTATTACAGATTGGGCCATGGAGGGCATCCAAAAAATATCCTCATACCTTGCCTGCACTAACAATCCTATTGCTTGACGATTTTTCATTGTCCACAACTAAGTTACCGGTCCTGGTTCGGGTTTGAGGGTTCGGTTCGCCGGTTCAATGAAAAAAAATTTGGAGGTTGGGTTCATTTTCTGTTCGTTGATACAAAAACATACAAAAATAATAAATATATACATATTTATAGCTAGAAATCAAAAATATTAGATTTAATATATATATATATATATTTTATATTTTTAATGTATAATAATATTTATTACTTATTAGCCTTATAAAATATTAATAATGTATAATATTATAATATCACAATAAAATTATAAAAGAAAGTTAATATTAAATTGTTAATAAATAATAAAGTTAATATAATATAATATTAATAAAATTAATATTATATAGTATAATATTAATAAAATTAATATATAGTATAAATTTTAAAAATTAATAAACCTAAATAACTATTAATGATTGATGCAACATCTTTTGGTGTGTCGAAATTGCTGAGCAAAACTCTCACCCGCATCGTCAGATCTCTAATCTCTGTGACCCATTTACCCCATGACCTCTGCCTTATGTCGAAGTATACATACTTCTTCTTTCTCTTCTCCTTCCTTGGACTCGTCTCTCCTGGAATTCTCACATACACAAATCACAATCTATCAATTCAACAAACTCTCTATATGTAAATTCAAATTTACAGAGAAATGAAAGCCCAACACATACTCGGAAAATGAAGTTCTAGTGCAGGTGGAGAGTAATAGGATTCATCCTCGTTATATCCAACAATAAATTTCATGGAGGTATGATGTATTGATTGAGCACAATTAGTTTCGATGTTCGTGCACCTAGTAACTCTAACGTCCTCCCACTTTGACTCACTCATGTTTACACTTTCTCACACTTATTCACTCTCCCATAACAAAGGATTTATGTAGCAGTATCCTCTCAACTGCGTAATATTTTGGGGGTGCAAGTGGGCAAGTGGATATGAAGCAGCTTTGAAAATGGCTGCTTTGTGATTTGTGGATTGTATGCCACAAAAATGTTTGATATGAGGGAGGGTCATGTGTAATGCTGTGCTAGTGGAAGGTTTTGATGGAGTGGAGCTGCTCTCTTCGTTTCTTCATCTCACAATCGCCATCATATGACTTGGAATGGGGAAAAAACAAAGGCATTTGGTTAACTTGAAGAATACAACCGCCATCATATGCCATTGGCTGGAAGCGGAGGGAGCCTAAAGAAATTGAAGGAAATTTGGGAGATTTACAAAGGAAATTTGTTTGGATAGCAAATAAAAACGTTGAAATTCCTCACAAATTTTCCTAAGACTATCCTGCACGAACCCACATGAACCCACAGGTAGATTCTTGGACCCTAGCTGGATTGGACCCAAATTGGGGCTGGACCAGACTTGGACCCGCCCCTTGCACCTAGCAAACCAGTAATGTAGGTCTATGATTAGTCGAACAATGCCCTCAGTGGACTAGACCGCTATGAGGATTTTAGCAGTGAAGATTGTATCCTTCACTTGCCCTTTACAATTAATTGGCTTTAGAAACATTGACCCTTCTAGAAATTTCTTTAATAACATTTACGAAGTGTCAATTTTTGCAATCTTTACATCCATTTGAAATGATGGGCATTAGTATTTAGTATTTCTTGCCAAGAATCACTAATTGACTTAACCACATTACCTTGTGGCTAACAATCTGGTCAAAACCTTCTCTTAATTAGGACTTATGCATCTTCTTGGGGTTTCAATGATGCCTCTCACCATCTCTGACTAGTTATGGTGGTCTTACTAGTTTGATTGGAAGCTCATTTGTATAAATGCATTGTCCAATTGGCTCATCAGCTGTATCCCTTGACTTCTTGTTAAAAGCCCTTTCCAATGGGCATTCTTTTCTTCTCTTACATGAATGTGATGAGTTTTCTTCCCCAAAAGAAGTATGAGCTGTTTGCAAATGGGAATGTAAAGGAGCTAGTTATGAACAAGCCATTCTTGGGATAACACCTAAAAATGTAGGTAGCCTTGTGTAGGGGTTTCTTTGCAAAGGATGGGTATGGCTTTGAGCTCTTGTAGCCACTGCATCTGCTACCTTACACTTTTTCATAGATTCCACAATTTGGGCTTTAGGAAACCATGTGTCATTTGTTTCAGGACAAGTTTTAGAACCAATTCCAAGGATTGTGCAAAAGTAAGCTTTAACCCCATTGTGAGAACTCTTGTTTGTATTTTTGCAATGAGAGTATATCCACACGTTAGAATTTTCGTTCGAAATGTGCTCAAGCATTGTTATATTACTTGAAAGGGGAATGAGGTCAATTCTGAAGGCAGAACTAGCATCTTGGTCTGCCCCTTGGCCCACAATGTTTGAATGTGATATAATTTAAAATTGAAGAAAAATTTAAAAATTCCTGGAGGTTGTCGATTGTAACAAATTGAGAATTTTAAAATGTTAAAATCTAAAATCCAGTCATTCCATTGTTTGATGAGATATAGTTTCAATTCACAATAAAAACAAGTTACAAAATCCAGCTTTTCTTGTGTTTCCTGCAACACAGATTTTTACCTCTATACTTTTCTTTCATATCTGATTTAACTTTTTTAGTCCCAGTAACCTAATTTGGTTATTCATGGGCACTGATGTAGTTTCTTTCTTTCTTGTCCTTGTTGCAGATTAAAATTTAGATGTTATGTGATACTTCCGTAGTTTGTTCCCTGAGGAGAAGCTCAGATATTAGTTACTGCTTTTAGTTTTATAATATCCAATGAATGTGAAATGTAATCAATAATATTGGCCATATCAATGAAATTTTTCTTATTTGAGGTAGTGTGCTTTTTCAGGTTTCACCGGAGAATAAGCAGAAGTCTTTGGAGGCAAAATCTAGGGGGGAATATGCATTCAAGAATAAGGATTATCTAATGGCAGTAGATGCATACACACAGGTAATTGTGTCTAACGCACTTTTGTCTCTTCTAAAGCATGAACCCTGGAAAATAAAGGAAGGAATGAGATCTGAGCAGTTTCCTTATGTTTTCTTTAACTAGGGTGTATGTGTATTTGTGTAAACCTATAAAATTCAAATCACAACCCAGAATCATATGCTTTAACTTGTAGAATGGACATCTAAACCACATTTAAGACAGGAAGTAAGAATATGCATCATGAAATAATTCAGGATCTTCAGCTTATGTTAAGGTATTATTTTTTCCTCTTATTAGCTGTAATCTTATAGCAATGTCCTAAGTATATTAGAATACTAGTATTATCTGAAGAAAGTGTAATTTGCCTAGCACTAATGCAAGTAAATAACAGAGATTTGCCAACCACAAATTCTGGAAATTGCCAATGTCTGTGAATAGATAATTACAGGAAATAAACAGTAACAGAATTAACTCTGAATGCAGAATTGCTCATGACAGCTTGTATGGATGAACTGACAAACACTCATTAGTAACTATTGTCTCATACAAAATAGTGACCCCAATACGGATCTTAGAATGCAAATGGCGACCAGCCTGAGGCTCAGATCGAACACCTGTAGACTGAGAACGCTAAACAAGTACTCCCAGATGGTCGTCTCCTGCTCTGTATATCCGATAATAGAAACAATGGAATTTCCAGATCTTCAATCGCTCAACGCGGGTAGCTGGGTAAGCGTATGATGTGTTCACACTGTTATAAACTCGAACGCCATCCCGCAACAATCACCACGCCAACTCAGAGTGGTTAGGGCTGACTAAGATCACGATCCGATGAATTCTAGTGATTATGCGATTGTCTGGAAGTCATTCACTGTGCCTTCTTCCCTGTAGCAGTTAATGGTGTTCAGTTAGTGCTTAGTGATGATCTACCAATGACGGATCTTCCAATCTCTGAATATTCCAGATACTCACCCAGATGTTGGCACCACATTCGCTACAAACAATCTTGGGTAGCCTTCATGCGATGGATATGGAATTCCCGATTCAAGCACATTGACTAATGACTCCCATGAGGTGATGATGCCTTCCCTAGAGATACGTCTTCCTGCAATCGCCTAGAGAGGGTATCATGGTCGCCTTATGCTTCTGATGATGAAAGCTTGGAAGAGGTTTTCGTCTCCTCCAGGATTGATCTTGACGCACTCTAAATGAGGTTTCCGTCTCATTCAGAGGAATGATTCAATTGAGGTTTTCATCCCAGAGAATCCAAATTCCGTTTCCTCCAATTGATGATCTCCTCAACAATTGATGCGCAATATATAGGCAGTAACGGCGCCTTCCCAAATGGGTCAGCCTGAGTTTTGTAAATTTAAATATAATTATCAATAATTTAAATTTATTATTTAATATTATTTTTAAATATTTAATTTTATTATTTTAAATATTTTATTATTATTTTAAATGCAGATAGTGTTTAAAAACACTGTTCCGTCAATTTCATTTTGAATTACCTGGGGTCATGACAGAAAGGATGTAAAGAAATTTATGATATGAAACTTAAGAAACATGTGTTTAAGAGAAAACTTACTCTTCATAAAGGAGTCAAACATCACCTAATAAAACATCAAACAAGATCCATGTAAACTATCCAATTATTATCATTAAACATTTTGGAGCTTGATTGCTTGCTAATTTTTGAAGACAAAGGCAGGTTGATAAACTGGATTTGGATGATCTGCCAAATCAAGTAAATATGAACAAACATGTTGCCTCACTTTTGGTTGATGGAAGGAAATGCTAAAGAAATATTTTCATAGTTCTGCTTGCAAGCATTCAAATTAGAAGTTCAAGGAACCTATTGTAGATGCATATTTTTTTTAAGGATTTACATAGTTGGACCTTGGAGTGAAATAAAAGAGGGGGCATATTATCTGTCAAATAGCCAAATTTTTCATATTCAAATAGGCTATAACTAGAAAAACCTAGAGAAGTTAGTTTGTCGTATAGGGAAGTCAAGAGTGGCATTAAGAGTAGTTATTCATTGCAAAATCATTCTTACATGGTGCTCAGCCAAAAAGGTTCCTCTTTTGTCCACAACATGACTTAAGAAAATTGCAAAATAATTTAACTTGGCATGCATGATACAAATCAACAAAGTCTTAACTTTAGTTGTGACAGAGAAAAGATGTAAGAGTTGTGACTACATAATTCAAGATTTCATTAGGTTTTTGCAATTGAAGCAATCTAAACACTCAAGATAATCACAGTTCATAGCGGAAAAGAATTTGAAGTGCCAAAGTCTAAATCTTGGAGGCTGCCAATGTAACAAAGTAAGCATTTAAAAAAGTTAAATCACACTAAAATGGAAAAGAATTTTTGAAGTGCTAAAGCCTAAAAGGGCTTTTGGAGCTAGTTTGTGGGCAGTGTACCAAGGAAATCCTACCTATTTATATGATTAATGAATATGGCTATTTTTATTGAACCATTTGTAATTTTCTCACTAATAACTTTTCTTGAATGTGCCTTAGGTTATGAGTGCATTTATGATTTTGCCCCTAGGGTATCGGATCAAGTCCCTAAGCTCTACAAGGTAAAATTTTCTTATTCCCCACAAGCTTCTGATTCCCATATTCACATCATTGTTTCTATTTCTTGCCTTTTGTCCCTTGATGGGACATTGCAGGTGCAAAGACAAGTTCATACCATAAAATTGAAATGGTTCAATAACGTCTAACAAAGATGATATATAGAAAGGTTGGCATGGAGAATGTGAATATTTTGTGAATCAAAATGAAAAATTGAGTTATGGATTGCATACAAGAGAATAATATTCCTATTGAGGTTAATACTTTTGTTGATGATGTCAGATAAAACAGTATAAGAAGAAAGACACTCTTGAAGCATATGGATTGCAAGTCTCTTTTCCTTAGAATAGGGCATTCCAAAAGGTTGAGTATAGAAAGCAATATTATTTTACATTTTAGTAGTGTTCCATGGGGAAACATCCCCTTCTAAAAATGCTATTTTTTGAGATAGGGACAATAGGGAAATGCCCCTTTGCCATGCTGCCATTGTTGCCACCTAAGCTCGGCCATGAAGTTCAAAACTCGATAGACTTCAAAGAATTATTGAAAAATCATTGAAATCCCCTTATATCTGTATGGATTAAAAGGCACAATTTTTTTTAACAAAATATATTCTAGAAAAACACTTTTTAAAGGGTTTTTTCTGACTTTTTTTAGGGCTCAGTAGGGTTTTTTTTGGCTTTTTTAGGGTTCAGTAGGGTTTTTCTGCCTTTTTTAGGGTTCAAGATGGATATGACACATTCAAATTATTGTCGGTTCATTTTGGATGAACCCAAATGCACCTGATAAGAACACAAAAAAATTTGCGAGCCCTTCCTGAACATTGCAAATCAGATTTAAAAATTAAAGAGCTCATGCCCTATGTAATGGCAAGGCAGCCAAATGGATTGTTTTGGTAAGTAGCTATCACCCCAGTCCAAGTGTAGGCTTCCTCTCATCATTGGAGCCTCTTAGATGGAGTCCCCTGTTGAATCTAGAGCAGATTGGAAACTCATGTTTGCCTTCCCTTCTTTCTCGCCCACAACTAATCATGCAAAATTAGGAATTCAATAGAACTAAACTTTAATATTTAATATTTAATACTATTATATTTAAAATTCAAAAAATTTAATTTATTAATATAATATTTTTTTTCGCTTGATAAGATGTGGACATGGGGTCCACTCCCATAAATAAAACCAAAATAATAACAAAATTTGTAGCCCTTTAAATAGGGTTGCCTAAATACATTTTAGAGTTCACTTTTTTAGTAGATGATCCTAACATCATCTAATGCATTGTTTTTGAAGAGGGAACTTTCTTCCTCTTAACCTCTATCCATTCTTCGTCTGTTTGAGGTTGGGGCTATGTGTTTTGTTCTTTCCCTTTTATTTTATCTTCTTTCTCCCCACAACCACCGTTCAATGATGAAACCATGAAGACAAGAGAAGTTGCAAATTTTTTTGTATTCTTGGTGTCTGCTTTATCCTGTGACATTGTTAAATCCTCTAAATTGCCTTTGTTAGTAGAAGACATATATGGATCCCCAACAATTGTGTCTTGTGATTTAAAAGGAGTGGAGGTAGTTGATTTTAGGCTGTCTAATGAGAAATTGTGGGAGGATTTTGGAATCTTTCTATGCACTTGATGGTATAACATAATGGTGAGATTCAACCCCAATATACCAAGTGGGTGTGCCTCTCGCAGCATGATTTCCCATATCATGAGCTTTCATTTTTGGAAATTGGGAAATAGAGTGATTAGTGGCAAAGAATTTCCTACATGTGAATGCAATTCTTTCATAATCAAATGGTTGCCTCCAACATCTGCTTCCTACTTTCAAAGAGATCTCTGCTGGAAGGTCTTTGGTGAGGTCCATTTCCACACATAAAAGTGTGCAGGTGGAACTTTCATAATTAGCTGTTTCTTTTGAAACACGATAGTACTTTCCTAGGCCATTTCCAATGGCCTGCAAGCTCTCAAACTCCCATAATTGCAGGGGGAGATAAGGTAATAACAACCAAAGAAATGCAAAAGAGAAAGTTTCTATTCGAGGGTCGAAGGATGGAAACTAGGGTTTCATGCATAAGAAATCCCCTGGAAAAATCCATGGGCCATTTTTAGCCACCTCCTCTTTATCTTGAACAAAATCAAATTCGAGGATGAAAAATCCTCTAGCGTAGGGATAGATACAAATTTTGTCCTCCATACCATTTTCCTAATTTGTTTTGATCCATTCATGGAGATTAGTAATCTTTGGCCAGGTTTTCACTAACCTGTATATGAGGGCATGGTCCTCTAAAATTTCCTGCTTATCATGGATCAATCCTTCAATGTTTATTATCAGGATGTGATTTGTGCACAGAAAGGGGACTAGGCTATTCTCCTCACCATTCTTTCCAGAGATTTGAGCTTCCAATGGAAAACCTGCTAGTGAATTTGGTGACCATGCTTCCCTCATCGTGCCTACCATAGGTGCCAAAAGGCTTCTGTGCAGTAGAGCTAGGATGCTTGCACTACTCTCCCTATCGTGGGTTAGGGTTTGAAGTGGGTGTCTTCGGCATTTTAGCGTAGAGTGAAAGGAAATCCATTTGTATTTATCAATATAATATTATATATGTTTAAAATATTATATTTAAAGTTCAATATTTTAAATTTATTAATATAATATTATATGTTTAAAATATTATGTTTAAAGTTCAATATTTTGATTTATTAATATAATATTATATGTTTTAAAATTTAATATTATTTAATTTGTAAATTATGGATTTAATTTTCTGGCAATTTAATATCATTCACAATTTTTCTGAAATCAATGATTGCCTTTGGAACCAAAACCAATTGTCCCTCCTCATCAATGGAGGCAAATCTGACAAAGCAACAACATTATGCCCAAGCGCCTTCTTGAGGTGTGATACATGGAAGACATTATGCACCTTGCTACTTGCCGGTTGGTCTAACTCATAAGCCACTTCCCCAGCTCTCCTAATGACCCGGAAAGGTCCATAGAAACGAGGCTTGAATTTCTTTGCTCCACTCTTCTTGATAGTAAATTGTATGTAAGGCTGGAGTCTCAAGTAGACCATGTCACCAACCTTGAATGTGCGCTCAACTCGTTGCTGATTAGCATACAACTTCTGTTGATTTTGTGCATGGTG
Organism: Sequoia sempervirens; assembly: GCA_007258455.2. Taxonomy (NCBI): domain Eukaryota; kingdom Viridiplantae; phylum Streptophyta; class Pinopsida; order Cupressales; family Cupressaceae; genus Sequoia; species Sequoia sempervirens. The sequence goes on along the minus strand of VDFB02323702.1, from coordinate 20,805 downwards.
AAGATTATCCTTCCAAGATCTCAAAATGTATTGACTTTGCTGCAACATATCCCTCACATGAGGGGCTCTACCATCAACAAACATTAAATCTACGAAGCTAGCGGCCTCATACCCATATAGAGCCATGAAAGGAGATATTCTGATAGACATGTGGTAGGAAGAGTTAAAGTAGTACTCTCCCAAATGAAGCCATCTCACCCAAGCCTTTTGCTGCCTTGAAACATCATTCTTGAGATAGCCCTCCAACCACTTGTTCACAATCTCTGTCAGTCCATCAGTCCGCGGGTGATAACTAGTGCTTGGAGTGAGCATTGTACTACTCAATCTGAAAATCTCTTGCCAAAAAGTACTTAGGAACTTGCTGTCCCTATCATTCAATGTTTTTTGGCAACCCATGCAATCTGAACACCTCTTTGAAGACCAAATCAACAACCTGAGCTACTGTAAATGAACTGGTAATAGCGAAGAAATGAGCAAACTTCGTCAATCTATCCAGAATAACATAAATGCAATCCTTCCCTTGCACCTTTGGCAATCCAGTGATGAAATTTATCGAGATACTTTCCCATTTCTGATTGGGAATGGGCAATGGCTGGAACACACCAGCAGGTGGAGTGTGCTCATTTTTATTCTATTGGCAGACTAGACACTCCTTAATGTAGTGTAGGACCTCATCCTTGAGTCCTTTTCGAGAAAACCTTTCATGGATCTGCCTATAAGTCTTGAAATACCCTTGATGACCAGCCAAGGGAATGCCATGAAATGATTGTAATATCTTCTTTTTGTGCTTAGATTTAGGTACCAAGAAGGTCCTATCCTTATACTGTATCAAACTATCAACTAATTGATACCTCTCATCATGCAAAGTACCCTCTACTAGGCTGGTAGCAAACTGATTTTTGGCATACTTTGCAATAATTTGCTTTTTCCAATCAGCAGTGATCTCAACCAAAGAGCTCAAGTGTGGCCTTCTAGACAAGGCATCAGCCACAATGTTGTTCTTCCCAATGACATACTCCATGCTTCTAGATTTCTTGATTGCTTCATCAAGAGTTGGTTGATCAAATGCTTTCACCCACTTCTGTTGCCTCTCATTCAAGTCCTTTTGATGCATGAAATGTTTAAGACTGTTATAATCAATCTTAACTACGAACTTGCTCCCAACCAAGTACTGTTTGAACTTGGCCAACGCATGCATGATTGCAAGTATCTCCTTGTCATAGATTGAGTAAGTCCTCTCAACACCCCTCAATTTTTTCCTCTCATTCGAACAACCCCAACTCCTTCCCCTGAAGCATCACACTACAACTCAAATGGCTTGGAGAAGTCAGGTATGGCCAACACAGCACATGAACTCATGAGCTACTTGAATCTATCAAATACCACTTGTGCTTTCTCTGACCATGCAAATGCCCCCTTTTTGGTGAGATCAGTAAAAGGGGCAGTCATTTGAGAATATCTCTTCACAAACCTCCTGTAAAATCCACAAAGTCCCAAAAAACCCTTCTATTGTGGTAGGTTCTTTGGAGGCCAATCCAAGATAGCCTTAATCTTCTCTGGGTCAATGCTAACTCCCTTAGAGCTGATCACATGCCCAAGGTATAGCAGCTCCGTCATTCCAAATTCACATTCAGACTCCTTAGCAAATAGTTACTTAGATTCCAAGATGCTAAGCACTTCCTCCAAGTGCTTTAGATGCTCTTCCCATGACTTACTGAAGATGAGGATGCCATCGAAGAAGATAAGCACAAATTTCTTCAACTGCTTCTGAAATATCTTGTTCATACGGGACTGAAAGGTAGCTGGTGCATTAGTCAATCCAAAGGGCATTTCTAAAAACTCGAAATGCCCAAAATGACATTTGAAAGCGGTCTTCTCTATATTTGATTCCCTCATCCTAATTTGATGGTAGCTTGATCTGAGATCAATCTTGCAAAAGTACATAGCTCCATGTAGCTCATCAATCTTGGGTATGGGATAGTGGTTTTTGATCGTCTTTTGATTCAAGACACGATAATCTACGCACATGCGCATAGTGCCATCCTTCTTCTTGACCAAAACATTCGTAGAAGCAAAAGAACTCTTGCTTGTGTGAATGTGACCCATGTCCAAGAGTTCTTTGATTGCCTTCTTAATCTCATCTTTTTGCTTCTTGGGGTACCGGTATGGAGTAGTAATGATAGGTTTGGCTCCTTCTTCGAGCTCTATGACATGCTCAGTGCCCCTTTCAGGAGGTCTCCCAGGAGGTATATTGCCAAACACCTTACCCTTCTTAGTGATCAAAGATTGAATATATGTATGGTAGTGTCTCTTATCTTCAATAGGATCGGAAGATAAGATTAAGCACTCTACTGCCCATTCAACTTGATCATGACACATCAGCCTTTCCATCCTCTTAAATGACACAATACAAGGGCCTCCATTTGACATCCCTCTTAATACCACCTTCTTCCCATCTAATGAAAACTTCAACTCCATGGCTTGCAAATTCAAAGTGATCTCTCCAAGAGATCGCAGCCTCTAAATGCCAAGCATTGCATCAATATCTCTAATGCCAACCACATAGAAGTCATCCTTGACTTCGTAGTTACCCAACTGCATAGACATATTGGAGATTTCTTGGTTGTAAGACATAGTAAAACCATCAGCCACCATTACCTTAAAACCTTCAAACTCTTCCGTTTTAAGGCTTCTCTTTGCAACCACCCCTTCGTCAATGAAATTATGTGTTGCTGCAGTGTCAATTAGAGCAATGATTTGCTGCCCTCCAAGCACTCCACGGACTCTGAAAGACTCATTTTTCTTAAAAAAAGAAAGTTGGGCAAATGCATCCCCACTTCCTTGGTCCTTATCCAACACTTTTGGAGCTTTTTCTTCATTGCTGTCCGTAGAATCAGACTACTGTTCTGATATATCAGATTTTGATCCAGAATCAGAATATGCCTCCATGTGATGGGAATGGTCTTTTACGAAGCACTTGTGACCCTTACATCCATGGTTCTCTGCAAGTGTAACATAATTGCTTTCTTCAGAGCTCTTCACGAAGTTCATCATCCATCTTAGAATGAAACTTTTTGGTCTGGTTTGAAGAATGTTTCTTGTCTTTCTTGTGAGCAAAAGTCCTAGACTAAAATTTTGGCCTTGGGGAAGCCAACTCCATGCTTCTAGATTTCTTGATTGCTTCATCAAGAGTTGGTTGATCAAATGCTTTCACCCGCCCCTTAATGGTTCCATTAGTCCTTTGGAAAACACGACTACAGGCCTTCTTTCAATGATGTTGGGCACCATCACGGAAAGCCTCTGGAAATCTGCAATGTATGAATCAAGTGAACCATGTTGTTTTAATTGTGCAAGCTCACGAAACTTGATCTTAGGATCCTTGGTATTAAACCTCTAAATGAGTTTGTTAGTAAACTTCTCATAAGTACAAATAAGGTTATGGCCAAGAGTGACCAAACTGTGATACCACCTCTCATGGGCAGCCCCATTGAAGTGTGCAAGGTAGCAAACTTGATGGCATCTTATTCTGGCATTGGTCTTTGTGAGAGGTAGTTGTCAAGCTTTTCAACCCATGATCTTGTTGAACACTTATCACTTCCATCGAAGTGAGCCAAAGTCACCTTCGCAAGAGCTTGTTGGAAATCTCTTGTAGGTACAGAAGCACGATTCTCAACTCTTCCACCTCTTCTCTTCTTTTGGTTCATGTACTGATCCAATGATAGAATCTCACAAATCTCAACAAGAAGGGAAACATATTCCATGTAGGTATTCCTTACTTCATCTGGCATAGGTACTTCAGGTTCAACAGGTGGTTCCCCCCTTGGTGTAAAGGTAGGAATAAGAGGTCTAGAGGCTGATCCCCTAGTTACTTCAACATGTTGACCGATAGGTGTCCTTCTTGGATTTGTATTAGAGCTATAGTTTTCAGTTTTTGTGTTCTGCTGCATCGGAGTAACTTGCTGATTCATCTTAGTTGGCAACTAAGACATCATGTCCAACATGATATCAAACTTTCTCTCAATTCTAGCATCCCTATCTTCCTCATGGGCTGGACCCTTCTCCCTATCTGACATGGTCTCAACTGCAATATTACGGTTCCTTAGAACCTCTGAAAAAGTATCCTCTTCCGGAACTGGTGGGGTCTAAAACTGTTGTCTCTTCAACTCTCTCTTGTAGTATCTAGTTTCTCTATCACTCATTTGACAAATTGATCACTGAAAGCACAGGTTGGCAGGATGACCAACTCTAATACCACTGTAATATCCCCCTTAGTTTTTTCTTTGATTTTTAACACAAGAACTTCACCCATTAATGTTAGTTTAATGAAAGATAAGCAATTTGGAATGCAATGTAATGTCCCATTTGACTATCTTGCTCTTCTTTGGTGATAGCCTATTTCGAAATCCGTGGGTTGATCAAAGTGAAATTAGGGTTTCCTTGCTTGGAGGTTTGTGGCATTTCTAGGTGGCCCCCCACTATTTTTAGTAAATACTAATTTTAACGATCAGTTGGGTTGTCAGCTTTTCATTAAGTCTTGCTTCAACTTTCAGTTAACTACATTGGTTTGAGGTAAACTTACTATTTTTGGCAATGGCTATTTTTTAGTAAGTCTAATTTTGTGATGGCATCATCGACAGTTCAACTCAAGTCATCTTGTTATCCATCGATCTCCAGTTTGGCTTTTAGGTTTGGTTTCTCCTTGGTGAGTTGAGACTTAGTCAATTTTCAAGTCTTAAGTTGTACCCATGCTAGGCTTGATATTCAAGTTGTTTAAAGAAGGGGACATAAGGGGTCAAGTGAGCATTTAATTATTTAATAAATGCTTTATTGTTGCAATATGAAATGGATGCCTAAAAGGGAAGTTGAATGATATTTTATTATTTCAAAAAGTAAAAGGCAAAAAGGTGGCGTCCCTTTTGGAAGTTGAAGTGATTCAACTTCTTGGAATTTGAAGAGTTCTTGTTGCTTCATTTGCCAACTAAAGCTTATATATTGCTGCTGTTTGAAGAGCTGATCATTCAATGTTTATGCTAATGTTATGCTGTCAAAATGACAACTTGTTTAATACTTCGAGGGATGCTTACCTCCTAGTTCCAATCCAATTTCGTGTTTGAAAGACAACACCTAGTTGGTCTTATTGCTGCTTCTCAATCAGACTAGCAGATTGTGCTTCAAAGTTGGTGAATTTTGGTGAGAATTTCAGTTTTAATGTTGCTGATGTATACACAGCTGAAGGTGTTTTTCATTTACAGCTTTTGATGTGAATTTATTTTGGTTATGGGTATTTGATCCTTGCAATTCTATGCTAATGGCGATCATATTTGGAGAATTTCAGAATTTAATTCCAAGTATTTGATTTTTAGCAAGAGAAATCGCCCCTCTTGAGGGCCGTACCATCTTGAGAGTGCTTTGGGATTCGTGCAAAATAATATCATGAGTTTTGATGCAGTTTTGTGGTTTGAGTTTGGGCGCCTATCCTCCAAAGAGACTTTGCATTTCGTTTCATTCAATTCAGAGGTATATTGAAGGAGTTGTGATCATTTTTATGAGTTTGCTGTTTGCTGATAGACATTTCCAGATTGCAGATTTTTATATCAGACTTGTTAGTTTTTGATATAATGCTGGTTTGAGCTTCAATTCTTCATCTTATATCATTGTAAATGTTAGAGGAAGTGATACTCTAACTGTTTAATGTTCTTGGAAGATTATCTATTCTATTTGCAGCTGTTCTTATTCTTTGTAAAGCTAGTTAGTAGTACTAACAGCTCTTCCTTTACTTGCTGCAATTTTATATCTGTTTTACACTCCCACAATTGAGTGGTTGAGTTTTAGAATAAACTTATATCTTGTTTGTAATTTCCCCCCACGTTATAAGTGGTTGTGTGGACAGTATTCCCCCCACGTTAATAAGTGGAAGAGTGGATTTAAAGGCTGGCTTGCTGCCTAATAATTGTTGTAAACTCACCCACTGAATAAGTGGAGTATTCCCACCACTCTGTGGATGCCCGCCGCAGCGGATGAATTGTTTTAATTGTAATCTTTTCCCCCCACTGTTTGGTGGTAGTGAGGAAATGCTTTTCATGGCTGGTTATCCGCCTATCAGTTTCTAGTTTTCAAATTCAACACTCCGTCATATGTTAGCACCTCGCCCTCAGTGGGATCTTGAGTGCACATTCTTGACGTTGAGTAGTTTTCATTTCAAGTTCAGATTTCTATTTGGAGCTAACGCTAACCGAGTTGATTAAGTGCTGGTTATGTGTGTTAATTCATTGAAAAAAATTGGTTAGCATATTTCAGTGATATCAGAGCCAAGATCTTGCCATCCTGTGAATAAGACAGAGTCAATTGACAGATGAGTGATAGAGAAATCAGATTCTTCACCTAAGTTCAGTTTAGCTTTCAGAAGTTCTTAAGATGTTGCATTTTCTAAGGTCCAGGAATCGTGAGAAGTCAGATTTGATTGTGGCTTCGGAAGAATGTCAGTTCAAGAGGCAATGCGAACATGAGGCTGCCATACTCCGTAAACAATATCAGAGCATGACAGATGAGTTTAAGAACGATGTTTCATTTGACACGTTTTTGAATTGTGCGGTGATTCATGACCCTGGAAAGTTGGCTATGGTCAACTACATCAAAAAAATGATTAAAGAGGAAGTAGAAATTGCCATGGTTGAAGAATCAAGGAAGGAAGAAGCAAAAGGATCTGTTTGTGGTTTGCAGCCCACAAGTAAGCAAATTGAAGAGAAAAATCAGTCAATTAGTGTTGAAGAAGACACAAGCAAGGTGCACATTTTGGTTCAAAATGAAAGTGGGCTTGATGAAGATACCTTGGCAAGTGAGGAGATTAAGTTAGAGTCCCAAAATACATCCCTAGACTTGCATGGGATGGGAAATAATGAAGATTATTATGGTAAGAAGATCATTACAGCAGTCTTGAGTCCTAATAAGGATTCAAGCAATGAAGATCTCGAGACAAATGGCTTCTCAAAAGATGCTGGTGGAACAGTTGTGTGGGATAAGTACGTTGAAGAAGAGCAAGATGAAGCAAATACTAATGGTGTCTTTGAACCAGCCTATGACCATTACGAAAGTGAGGTTGTTGATGGTGATTCCGATGTGTTTTTATCTCCTCTTGTTGAAGATTTAGTGAAGGATAATTCTCTACTTTATGCTGAGCCAATTCCATATGAAGAATTATTGACAAGTGTCCAAGAAGACTTTTTTGGTATGTATGTGGGCACTAATGATAAAATCAGCAACACATCTACTCAAGATAATTTCATTGAAGAAAAGAATGACAAAATATTCAAAGCAACCAGCTTTGATGATTCTTTAATCCGATATAATGCTAGTGACTTGAGTGGTAGTGGGTTTGATTATCAAACTACATCTGTGGAGAAAGTTATAGATGAAGATTTCAGTTCAAGTGGGTTGAGGAGTGACTCATTCAAAGAGTCAACAGTTCAAGAGGAGCATGATGATCTCTTTCCTATTGATCATTGCAATCAAACCTTTCACATTTGGGATCCGGGCACGATGTCACCAAGGTATGATAAAGAACCGGAGTGGGATAAATTCCCCTTTGATCCTGATGAAGTTCAAAAATCAGTTTGCAATGCAAGTAATGAAGTGATCTTTGGAGGAGAAGTTGCAGCAATGGCTAATGAGAACGTGATTTCTTATGTTGAAGAGAAGAATGTTTTAAAATCAGCAAATGATTTGGATGCCTTTCAAAATTACGCACAAGAAGAGTATGAGAACTTGAAAGGTCAAGATAGAGGTACTAATTTGTTTGAAGAAGTTGTTGACAAGCCTTCGATTCAGGAGATATGCAGTGATAAGATTAGAAAGGAGGCTGATTTTGAAAATCATGTCAAGGAAAACAAATCAGAAAAATTGATGTTTGATGAGCATAGCTTCTTTGCTGATTGGGATCAAGGGCCTAAAGAGCTGCAAGTTTTGAAGGATAATTTATTGGTTTCAGAAGAGAAGATTGTTAAAGTGTTATCAAAATTTGATAACACATATCACTTCATTGCGGAACTTTGCTGGAAGTTTCAATTTGAAGAGAAACTAAATGGAGTTAAAGATGGAGACTCTCTTTCCAAGATGCAATCTATCAAAGAGGCATTGGAATCCATAAAGTCAGATTATTTGCATTTGCTCTCAGATAGGGATAATGCTATTAAGTTTGCAGAGGAGACCTATGATGCCTACCAAGAGAAGGAGGAAGAGATGGATAGGCTTTGCCTTGATCTTACCTTAGCTCATCATTCATTGTGCAAAGCAGAAAATCAACTACCGATTGCAGCCACACTTAAGGAACAAGAAGCTAATACAAGGATTATGGAGATCAAGCAAATAGTTGAAGGAATAAATGAACTCCATAATGATGAAACATTGCAAAATACCAAGCTAATCCCATATGTTGATGGTGATTGGAAAGTGCATCAAGAGTGTGAACTCATGAGTTGGGGAGAGACTTTGCCACAAGAAGGGATAGTTTGCAGCTATGAGATAGATGATTTGATGGATAATGAACGTGGTATTCAGCATGCTACACTTTGTGGGTCAACAACTAATGATGGGCATCCACAAGTTGAAAAAGTTGAGCTTGAATTCTATGAAGACACCAATGTAAGGGATGAAGAAAGTATTGTTGAGAACAACAGTCAATTATCTTCACATGATTTGGTTAATCATAAGGTGATAGATAATTTCTATGAGGGTGTGCCATGTTTTGTGAGTAGTAATCATCTAGAACCTTTTGATAATGAAAGCATAAGTGGATTCAAGGATGAAGTCTTCACAAGGGAAGTGTGGACTCAAGGAGATTTCTTCATCGTTGGCTTCAAGGCGTCAATAAAACAAGTCTTGGTAGTTGCTGGTCACTCCATTGCAGCAACAAAGAGTGAAGATTCCAAACTTATTACTCATGAAGTTTGGGAGAAAGTTGAACCTAAACAGGCAATTCACCTTCTTAACAATCTATCTCTTGGGTTGAGTGATGTTTTGGCTCACCCTAGTCCTTTGGGGAAATGGGAATTATGGACAACACTTGTTCTGTGCTCCATTGATGTTGATGTTTTCATGGATGGGCTACATGGGTTTATCAAAGAAGACACTAACTTCTTGAGTTTGCAAATTGCTTTGATTAACACTTGGAGAACTGTGGTGTTCTCTTTTTGGTGCATTGGGGAACATTTCCAGTTGGGTATCCATGCTTGGGATCCTCAACATGGCTTGATGGAGATTGTTACAAGTGGAAAGAGGAATCATTGGAGAGATACGGGTTCAATTTTCAGATTCTTTGATGCTGTCCCCATCCTTATTAACCATTCGATGGTTCTTTTTGCACATCAACCGATGGATTGGGAAGATATATCGAACAAGGGATGTTTTTATTTTGGGTTGGAGTTCCTTGAGAGGATGTGTCCAGCCTTGGGCATGAGTTGTTGTGATATTATAGATGCTAATTTCCAGTTTTGCAGCAATCCTACAACCCCTTGCATGCTGATTTTCCTAAAATCAGACTTTGAGTGGTTCATTTCAGTTTTCATAGGCAGCTGGTACATTCATTTTTCCTCTTCACAACCTCTTTTTAGTGATGATTTTTGGCTTCAAAAGTGGGTAATAATGTTTCATAGTGATTCAGATCAGTATTGGATGGTGTTCAAGTTATGTTCTAGTGGCTTTCTTTGTACAATCTCTTGCACTAGTATTTGGGGCAGCGAACCTTTGCTTGATTTGGTTCAACTTTTTGAGACTTTGGGGGAGAGATTGGTGGAAGTTTTCAGAGTTTTTCTTGAATATGTCAGAATTACTCAGAGGAGGCATTATACATCCTTAAGGAGCTTTGAGGATGCAGTTGCTATGACTTGGCAAAGAGCTGTTTTTTCCTTTGCAAATAGCTATGATGGAATCACATTTGCTGTTGTGATTTGGTTTGATGCTTTGAGGAGTGATGTTGATGAGATATTTTTGAGTTGTTTAGATTATTCTTCTTTGTTCTCAGAATGGTGATTGACATTGACATTGCAGATGTTAATTCCTCAGAGTTTATTGAGCATGAGACGCTGCTAGATTTTGATTCAATTCCTTCTATGTTGTTCGACTTGAATTTCAGGCATGTTATCACTTTGAGGTTGCAAGGATGGTTAGTGCAGTTTTGGTGCAATGATTTCATTTGTATGATCAGAGTAGAGCAGCATAAGCATGGTGGGGTTTTTCAGAGATGGACATGGGACCCCGGGATCCTATATGTTTGGTGGGATCAGTTTGGAGTGTTGTGGCATTGCTTGAGGACAAGCAATTTTGGGAAGGGCGGACTGTAATGTCCCCATTTTGACCATACGCTCTTCTTTGACTGATAGCCTATTTCGAATCAAGTAGGTTGATCAAAAAGTGAGTGGGTTTCCTTGCTTGGAAGGTTTGTGGCATTTCTAGGTGTTCTGTTTTAGTAAATACTAATTTAGCGATGGTTAGGTTGTCGGCTTTCATTAAGTCTTGCTTCCAGCTCAGTTCTGCTTTCTATTGGTTTTGAGGTAAACTTACTATTTTTGGCAGTGGCTATTTTTAGTAAGTCTAATTTTGGCAGTGGCACCATCAGCAGTTCAACTCAAGTCATCTTATTATCCATCGATCTCGGTTTGGCTGGGTTTGGTTTTCTCCTTGGGTGAGTTTGGGACTTAGTCAATTTTCAAGTCTTGAAGTTGCCCACCGTACCTAGGCAGTGACTGAAGTTATTTTAGGGAAAAGGGACATAAAGGGTCAAGTGACGACAATTGTTAATAAATGCTTTATTGTTGCAATATAAATATGGATGCCTAAAAGGGAAGTTGAATGATATTTTATTTCAAGGAAATGCAAAAAACCTTAAGAAAAAGGTTAAATACTCGCTTTTGGAAATTGAAATGATTCAACTTCTTGGAATTTGAAGAGTTCTTGTTGCTTCATTTGCCAACAAAAGCTTATATATTGCTGCTGTTTGAAGAGCTGATTATCCAATGTTTATGCTAATGTTATGCTGTCAAAATGACAACTTGTTTAATACTTCGAGGGATGCTTACCTCCTAGTTCCAATCCAATTTCGTGTTGGAAAGACAACACCTAGTTGGTCTTATTGCTGCTTCTCAATCAGACTAGCAGATTGTGCTTCAAAGTTGGTGAATTTTGGTGAGAATTTCAGTTTTAATGTTGCTGATGTATACACAGCTGAAGGTGTTTTTCATTTACAGCGTTTGATGTGAATTTATTTTGGTTATGGGTATTTGATCCTTGGAAGATTCTACTGATACGATGTTGGAGGAATTTTAATTTAATTTTGATTTTGCTTGAAAATGCCTCTTCTGAAGGCATTACCATCTGAGGATGCTTTGGGATTATAAATAATATCATAGGAGTTTGATTCTTTGGTTTTGTGGTTTGAGTTTGGGCGCCTATCCTCCAAAGACTTTGCATTCGTTTCGGCTAAATTCGAGGTATATTGAAGGTTGTGATCATTTTATGGTTGCTGTTCGATGAACATTTCGGTTGAAGATTTTTTATATCAGACTTGTTTAGTTTGATATAATGCTGGTTTATTAATTCTGCATCTTATCATTTGTAAATGTTGGGAGATGATATCTGTTTGTGTTGTGGAGGATTATCTATTCATATTTCTTTAATTGTTTCTTATTCTTTATAGTTTGGTGATTCTTGGGCTCTTCCTTCTTAACTGATTTTATATCTGTTTACTCACAATTGAGTGGTTGAGTTTTAGAGCAAACTTTCTATCTTTGTTTGTAATTTCCCCCCACGTTATAAGTGGTTGTGTAGACAGTATTCCCCCCACATTAATAAGTGGAAGAGTGGATTTAAAGGCTGGCTTGCTGCCTAATAATTGTTGTAAACTCACCCACTGAATAAGTGGAGTATTCCCACCACTCTGTGGATGCCCGCCGCAGCGGATGAATTGTTTTAATTGTAATCTTTTCCCCCCACTGTTTGGTGGTAGTGAGGAAATGCTTTTCATGGCTGGTTATCCGCCTATCAGTTTCTAGTTTTTCAAATTTAAAGCACTTTCGGAAGTCTCATATGTGCTTTTCTAAGCTTTCGGTGGGATCTTGAGGTGCTGCATTCTTGTTGGGGTGGACTTTCATTTCGAGTTGATTTCTGTTGGAGCTAACGCTAGCAAGGTTGATTAAGTCTTTGATTATGTGTGTTAATTCATTGAAAAAAATTGGTTAGCATTTTTCATTTGACATACACTTCTGATCACCTAGATCTTGGGTGGGCAAGGAATTTGTTGAGCATATGGGTGTAAGGGGATCTGCTAGCTATAGCTGAAAAAGTTAGAAATACAATGATATTGGTGGAAAGCCAACCAATATAGAAAATGAAAGTAGTTAGGTGGCAAGCTAGCCTCTTCCACATTTTAGCGGGTAACAAAGTGGAAACAACAAGGCGGCAAGCCAGCCTCAATGAAAGTAAAGAACAAAAATGAAAGAGTTGATCAGTACTATTGAATCAACGTTACAATATTAAGTTCTTTTACAATGAAATTGAGTTAATCTTAGCAACTTGAAAGCCCAAATGATAGACAATATTCACCAAGGCAAATACAAAGATAACCATCAAGGAATTATGACAAAATGAAGGAAATACCAGGTTTGATATAGAATTGCAGCATTCTGATTTTTAGAGCAGCAAGCCCTAGAAACACCAAAATGCTCGTATCTCCCTCAAATCTTCTTCGAATGTCCCTAAACAGAAAGCAATAGATGCCTAGAGGCTAGGCGTCCAATCTCCAACAACAAAAACACTGCATACATCACTTATTATTTTAGCACACATCCCAAGGCACAAACAACAAATGGTATAACTTCCTTGAGAAGGGCGACCTCAAGCAAAAATAAAAAACACCATCTAAAATCACCAAAACAGGAGCATAGGGGAGCCTAGGAGCTAGGAATCCAATGAGTCAGTACCCACAAAAATCACTGCACTCCTCAAAAAGATGTAAATCAAAACGTGCTACAGCCATACTCTAGACCAGCAACATGAAAACTGAAGAAAACACACCAAATTGAGCAAAAACTGAAGGCAAACTCACTACCACACAAAAATCAGAAGACGCCAAATGAAGCCATCTCTAATGAAGCTCTGTTTGCAACCTCAGAATGAAGAAGCAGTCACTGATCAGCCAGGAGCTATCTTTCAAGCCCGAAATTGAGGAAGGCTAGGAGGTGTTCCAACCCCAAAGCAAGAGTCTAGATAAAATCTGGCAGCACTTTGTTATAAGATGAATAATGGATACCAAATGAAGAGGCAAGGCCTTTTTATAAATAACTTTTCCAACCCATAAATTTGAATTATCATTTCCCTTCAAAAGGGACACCCACATGAAGGAGATTAAAATAATCTTTTACATCAACTTGGATTCCCAAAAATGAAACATACTTTGAAAACAACTTAAGTTATCATTTCTAGGCATTGGGGGCCAAAAAGGCACAATAAAATATAACTTAAGTTATTAAGTTGCCAAAACAGGCTCCAAGAAAGTTGGAGACACATCCTGCATATTCTGCTCTGCTAGAAATAGACATTGAGTACTGAATTATCATTTTCCTTCAAGGGACACCCACATGAAGGAGATTAAAAATAATCTTTTATAAACTTTGGATAATGGAGATGGAAACACTTAATAACTGAAGAAACGACCGTTGTCATTTCTGGAGGCTGAGGGTAAAAAGGCGTGGTATAACCAGGGACGATGAGATTCTGTGGGAGGGCTCCGTGGAGAAGGAAGGAGAGAGGCCGCATCACCTATTTGCCACACTAAAGAAATAGACATTGAGTACTGAATTGTTGAATTGTTGCTAAGATTGCATTGCCAAAAATAACATTTACTAAAAATAGCATATTGTTAAAAATATTGACTCCAAACTCCGTTAGAGCACAAACCTCGTAGTCGTCGTAACTTACTAAAAATAGTAAGTCCAAAAATGTCCTCTGATGAAAATGCATGTTATACCATTCTGAAGCCCTTGAAAAACCCAAAAAGACCTTGAAATCCCTCTGCCAAAATTTTGCATGCAATCCCTTGAAAGCTCGGAAGAAGCCTCCTAGAAAAATGGAAACCCTAATTCTGCCTCCGATTAGCCTACAGGCCTCCGAGATAGGCTAATGGTCATCCAATGCAACTACTACTGATGAGGGGACATTATATTTTGTACCCACAAAAAGATCTCATTCCCTTCATTTAGTATGAGGAAAAACATGGGTCAGCCATACATAAACCAATAACATGAAAATTTGATAAACACTCCAAAAGAGTCTTCAGACTACAAACTAACACACACTCACACCAAAATATCCTAGAAAAACATCAAGTCCAACAAAAACTAAAAGCATAATGAAAGCCATCACCATAGAAAGCTCAACTGCAACTCCTGAGATGAAGCTGCAACACTGTTTAGCTAGGAGATATCTTTCAATCTTGAAACTAAAGTTTGCTTGGAAGGATTTCATCCTCAAAGCCCAAGAGTCACTTTGCAATCCGGTAGCACTTCCTTACATCAAGATAGCCTAACCAAATGAGGACCTGAGAGGGCATATAAATAAGCTCAAGACCCAAAAGTTTGAATTACAATTCCCTCCAAAATGGGACACCAACCTCAAGGAGCAATAAAATATTCATAAAATCACTTGTCTTCAACTTTAGGCGTCCAACTCAAATTGCATAAATTTATCATTTAAAAACATAAGATAGGCGTCCAACCCATGAGACCCTTTTTAAAAACAACTTAAGTTGCTCAACCTAGGCGTGGGGGCCAAAAAGCAACTCAACAATAAAACATTAACTTAAGTTGCAAACCTTCCATTTTCAGACTCCAAGAATGTTGGGAGAGGCACTGCTGAGAATATCAAGATGCCAAATACTACACTACCACATTGCCAAAAATAGTAACCCAGTGTTGAACTGTTGCTAGAACCCACAACTAGAAATGGTAGTTACTAAAAATAGCATACTGCTAAAAATAGTAAGTGACTACAAACTCAAAATGAGCACATTTTGGGTAGCCATCGTAACTTACTAAAAAAAGTGAAGTCTAAAATAAACAATGTTAAAAATAGCAATGACTGCCCACCAAAGCTCTTGAAAAACGTAGAAAGACCCAGAAATCATACTGGAAAACACCTACAAGAACTCCTGAAAAATTGACATGAAACCTCCAAGAATTTTGAAAACCCTAATATTGCCTTCGAGTAGCCTACGGGTGTCTAGAGATAGGCTAACGGTCACAAAATTGACTAGGATTGAGAAGAGGACATTAGAGTCCTCCCTCCCCAAGATTGCTTGTCCTCAAGCTATCGCAAGTCCGAATGTTGCAAAGTTTTGCTCATCCTCCTAGGTAGCATCCTCAACTGGTAGATTCTTCCACTTCACCAAATACTCTCTGATAGTCCTCCTCAAGGAACACTCTCTGAAATCAATAATTGCCTCTGGCACCAAAACCAACTGTCCCTCCTCATCAAATGGAGGCAAATTAGAAGAAGCAACAAACATTGTGCCTAATTGCCTTCTTGAGGCGTGACACGTGGAAGACATTGTGAACCTTGCTACTCACTGGTAGCTCCAACTTATAAGCCACCTCCCCAACTCTCTTGGTGATCTTGAGAGGCCCATAAAAATGTGGCTTAAGCTTCTCTACTCCACTCTTCTAGAGAGTGAACTATTTGTATGGCTGGAGTCTTAGATAGACCATATCCCCAACCTCAAATGTGCATTCTATACGCTGTTGATCAACATACATCTTCTGCTGATTTTGGGTATGGAGAAGATTTACCTTCAATGATCTCAAAATGTCTTGACTCTACTGCAACATATCCATCACTTAAGGGGCCCTACTGTCACCAAATAACAAATCAATGAAGCTAGGAGCCTCATACCCATACAAAGCCATGAAAGGAGACATTTTGATAGACATGTGTTAAGAAGAGTTATAGCAATACTCTCCCAAATGAAGCCTTCTCACCCAAGGCTTCGACTGCCCTGAGACATAATTTTTGAGATAACCTTCCAACCACTTGTTCACAATGTCAGTTTTCCCATCCATATGTGGGTGATAACTAATGTTTGGAGTGATCACTGTACCACTCAATCTAAAAATCTTCTGCCAAAAAGTGCTTAGGAACTTGCTCTCCCTATCACTCACAATATTCTTAGGTAGCCCATGCAATCTAAACACCACTCTGAAGAACAAATCAACAACATGAGCTATTGTAAATGAGCTGGTAATGGCGAAGAAATGAGCAAAATTTGTCAATATGTCAACAATAACATAGATGCAATCTCTCCCTTGCACCTTAGGCAAGCTCGTGATGAAGTCCATATAGATACTTTCCTATTTTTGATCGGGAATGGGCAAGGGCTGCAACAAACTAGCTAGAAATGTGTGCTCATTTATTTTGTTCAGTTGGCAGATTGGACACTCCTTAACATAGCAAAGGACCTCATCCTTGAGCACCTTCTCATCCTTGAGCACCTTCCATGAAAATCTCTCTCAAATCTGCCTATATGTTTTGAAATACCCCTGGTGACCAGCCAAGGGAATGCCATGAAATGATTGTAGAACCTTCGTTTTGAGCTTTGATTTTGGCAACAAGAAGTTTCTATCCTTATACAATATCAAATCATCTACCAACTTGTACCTTTCATCATGCAAGGTACTATCGACTGTGCTGGAAGCAAAAGAATTCTTAGCATACTTTGCAATAATCAAATCCTTCCAATCAGTAGTAATCTCTACCAATGAACTCAAGTGTGGCCTTCTTGATAAGGCATCACCACATTGTTATTCTTCCTTTTGACATACTTGATGTCAAAATCGTAAGCTTGGAGCTTACTCACCCATTTCTGCTGTCTATAATTAAGATCCTTCTGATGCATGAAGTGCTTGAGATTGTTGTGGTCCGTCTTCACAATGAACTTGCTCCCAACCAAATACTGCCTAAATTTGGCCAAGGCGTGCATAATAGGAAGCATCTCCTTGTCATAGATAGAATATGTCTTCTCTACACCTCTCAATTTTCTATTCTCAAAGACAATAGGATGCTTGTCTTGCATTAGGATATCACCAACACCTTCTCCAGAAGCATCACATTGCAACTCAAATGGCTTGGAGAAGTTTGGTATAGCCAAAACAAGACGTGAACTCATGAGCTGCTTGATCCAATGAAAGGCCTTCTGTGCTTTTTTTGACCAAGCAAATACCCCCTTTCTTGTGAGATCTGTGAGAGGAGCAGCCATTTGAGAGTAAACCTTCACAAATCTTTTGTAGAATCCACAAAGCCCCAAAAAACCCTTCAATTGAGAGAGGTTTTTTGGTGGAGGCCAGTCCAAAATAGCCTTAATCTTCTCTTGATCAACACTGGCCCCCTTAGAGCTGATCACATGACCAAGATAGAGAAGCTTGGTCATTCCAAATTCACACTTGGATTCTTTTGCAAACAAAGACTTAGACTCTAGAATGCTAAACACCTCCTCCAAGTGCTTAAGATGCTCTTCCCATGTTTTACTGTAGATTAGGATGTCATCGAAGAAGATACGCACAAACTTTCTCAATTGCTTTTGGAACACCCTGTTCATGCAAGACTGGAAGGTCGTGGTTGCATTAGTCAACCCAAAGGGCATGACTAGGAACTCAAAATGCCCAAAATGGCCTTTGAAGGCAGTCTTCTCAATATTTGCTTCTCTCATTCTGATATGATGGTAGCTTGATCTGAGATCTAATTTTAGAGAAGTAAATTGCTCCATGTAGCTCATCAAGAGCTCATCAATCCTCAAATAGGATATCAGTTTTTGATTGTTTTCTAGTAGAGGGCCCGATAATCTATGCACTTGCACATAGTGCCATCCTTTTTCTTCACCAAAACCACAACAAAAGTAAAAGGACTGTTGCTTGGGAAAATGTGACCCATATCCAAGAGTTCTTTGATGACTTTTTCTATCTCATCTTTCTACGTTTTTGGATACTGATATGGAGTAGTTATGATTGGTTTTGCTCCTTCCTCAAGCTCAATGACATGCTCAATCCTCCTTTTAGGAGGTCTCCTTGGAGGTATACTGCCAAACACCTTACTCCGTTTTGAGATCAAGGATTGCACATCAGGATGGTAATGTCTTTTATCCTCTATTGGAAGGCATGATCAAACATTTTGCTGCCCACTCAACCATGTCATGACGAATTAGCCTTTCCATCCTCTTGAATGAAACAATACGAGGGCCTTTGTTTGATGTTTGACATCCCTCTCAAAACCACCTTCTTCCTTTTTGATGTGAGCTTCAACTCCATGGTCTGAAGGTTCAAAGTGATCTCTCCAAGAGATCGCAGCCACTGAATACCAAGCACTGCATCAGTATCACCAATGCTCACCACATAGAAGTCATCTATGACTTCATAGTTACCCAATCAGATAGACATATTAGATATCTTGCGAGTGCAAGTGATAATAAAGCTACCAGCCACCATGACCTTGAAACCTTCAAATTCTTCTGTCTTAAGGCCTCTCTTTGCAACTACCCCTTCATCAATGAAATTATGTGTCACTCTAGTATCAATTAGAGCAACAATACGCTGCCCACCAAGCACTCCATGAACTCTAAATGACTCATCCTTTTGAAAGCTAGAAAGTTGGGCAAATGCACTCCCACTTTCTTGGTCTTTTTCTACCTCTTCTAGAGCCTTTTCTTCTTCTTTCTCCTCCATATCAGACTGCTGTTCCGAAAAATCAGATGTTGATTCATCAGTAGAATACACCTCCATATGATGAGATTTGCCTCTTTTGAAGCACTTGTGTCTTGGGGCCTATGGTTCCTTGCAAGTGAAGCATAGTTTCTTTCTTCTGAGCTCATTACGGAGGTCATCATCTATCTGAGAAAGGAACTTCTTGGTCTGATTTGAATCTTTGTGAAAAGGCCTCTTATCCCTCCTACGTGAAAATGGCTTGGACTGAAATTTTGGCCTAGGGGCAGCCAACTCCATGCTTCTAGATTTTTTGACTGCCTTTGCAAGCATTGGTGGATTGAAAGCCTTCACCTACTCCTTCAATGGTTCCATTAGCCCCTTTTGAGAATAGGACTACAAGTCTCCTTTCAATGATGTTGGGCACCATCACGGAAAGCCTTTGAAATTTAGAAATATAAGTGCCAAGTGAGCCATGTTGCTTCAGTAGTGCAAGCTGATAGAATTTCACCTCGGGATCTTTGGTGTCAAATCTCTTGGTGAGTTTGTTGGTGAACTCATCATAGGCAACAATGAGGTTATGGCCAAGAGTGATCAAACCGTGATACCACTATTCATGGGCAACCCCATCCAAATGTAATGTAACAAACTTGATGGCATCTTGTTCTGGCATTGGCCTCAATGAGAGGTAGTTATCGAGCTTCTAGACCCATGATCTTGCAAAACACTTATCACTTCCATCGAAATGAGCTAAGGTCACCTTCACAAGGGTTTGCTGGAAATCCCTTGGGAGCATAGGAGCACGATTCTCATATCTTCTGTCGCCTCTCTTCTTTTGGTTCATGAATTGGTCCAATGATAGAATCTCATGGATCTCTGCAGGAAGGGTCACATACTCCATGTAGCTATTCCTTACTTCATTAGTTGGCAGTTCCTCCCTTCGAGTGAAGGTAGGTTGGAGAGGTCTAGGGGCCAATCCCCTAGTCACTTCAACAGTTTGACCACTTGGTCTCTCATTTGGATTCACATTAGAGGAGCCAGTTTTTGTATTTTGGCACTGCTGAATGGGAGTCATGTTTTGATTCATTTTGGCCAGCAATTGGGACATCATGTCCATCACTTGTTATACATTGGGCGTAATGGCTAACACCTGCAGATGAGGCATTCCTGTCTGCAATGAGTGCTCTTCAAATTAGGAGGGGAAGCTCCCTCATTGTGCTTTGACAAAAATACTTGCAAAGGAAAATAAGCTAAACTACGTCCTGTCTTTTTGTTTCAGCGGTAGAGGCACAAGGCTTTCTTGAAAGAACCTATACGTTGCAGCTGAGTTTTTCTGGTTTTGCAGATCTACTAACTACAACTAAATTTAATCTATCCAATCTCCTCAGGAAAACAGAGCAAGAGGAAATGGAGCAAGGTTTGACTATCGGACGATAAACGAGTTTAGATTCTCTACTTGGAGGCAAGGTGGCGCAACTATCATCTCAATCTAAACAAGCTTATTGGGCACAAAACAGATTTAAGAATTTACCAAGACAATCTTATGAAACCCTGTGTGGCATAACACTTGATCAAAATAGTAAAGTCTTTCACAAAACAACTTTTATCATCACAATCTCACGAAACCCTATGGCATAACCCTTGATTATAATGATAAAGTTACCCAAAACAGATTTATCACCGTAATTTCTCGAAACCCTATGTGGCATAACGATTGATCACAATGGTAAAGATACACAAAACAACTTTATCATCTCAATCTCTTGAAACCCTATGTGGCATAACAATTGACCTCAATGGTAAATATGTTCAAAAAATAGATTTATCTAAACTATGAGAAGATTTACCGTGACAATCTTATGAAACCCTATGTGGCGCAACAATTAATCGTAATAGCGAAGACACATGAACAAATGCAAAAGAGCAATATTGCAGGGCAAGGTAAGCCTTGACATATATTTCTCTCTCAAGCAAAGATTGTTTACAAATGAGCAAAAGCTCTTATTTATATACATCAAGGTGTAGGGAACCTAAAATCGCCTTGAGTCATTTTCCATGCTCTTGCAATGCATGCAAG
>VDFB02323701.1:48688-101690 GCA_007258455.2 Sequoia sempervirens | reverse complement strand
CACTTGTAATGAAATAACTTGCACAATAGAAGAAGATGATATGAAATATGATGCAAATACTTGATAATAACTAAGAATAAGAAGCCACATCAAGGGGAAAAACCTCCAAATATCTCCAATGAGAACACAATTCATTCCTTTGCTCTCTTCTATCCTGATGATGAATCACAGAGTGTGATTCGAAATGTTGATGCAAATTTTTTTTGACACAATCTAATCCAAAAAAATCTTGCAATAATTTCATGGATTTTGGGAATCTATTATCACTAATTGATGAAATAAGACTCACAGCCTCCTATATATACCTATTTATGCCAAGGATGTCACCTAGTCCAACTTAGACACCCCTATATAAGCCCTAGACCAACCTAACTAACTAAGTAATAATATAATAATGATAATGTGACTCTATGGAGCCTTTCAATTCTAGCTCCCCAGGATTGAGAACCTATGGTACCTACTTTATAGGACTAAGAACTTGTAAAGCGCTCTCTCTCTGTAGGACTAAGCACCTGTAGGGCCTTATGTTCATCCTCTATGGGATTGACCACCCATGGAGCCAATTATATAGGACCGAGCACTTGGAGAGCTTCTATTCACCTTCTGTAGGAATGAGTACCTATGGTGATTTTGTTCAAATATCCATAGGACTGAATACCTATGGAGCCATCTCTCTCTTCTCTTCTTGATTTTTTATACCAAATCAAAGACTTGCATCTTCTTCCTCTTGAGTATATACCTCTATCTCTCTTTGACATTGATTGCTTCCTTGAATTTTGGGTCCATTCTTCTCTTGAAGCAATCGATCCTTACATTCTTCTCTTTGTTTAAGAATTCTTCTATGTGTTATTCCTTAATTTTGGGATGACAAATAGTACTGAGACAACCTTTTACATCGAGGTCTCTTTCACTTTGTTGACTCAAATCTTGTTAGTTTATTATGTGCTTGTGTGTATGTGTTTTTATATGTTCTAACCCTGTTATGTAATGAATTTTTATGTTCTAACATTATTGTCTTGTGTAGATCTCTCTTGTCTTATGTGTTTTTTTTGTAGGTCTTCAACTTGAGGGTATGTTTACTTGGTTTGAAGGGTTATCTGCTTCCTCTACAGTATCCTTTTGGTATCATGATGTTATTTATGTTTTGTAGATTTTATTTAGTGTTCATATTAACTTGTAGATTCATATGCCCACTAAAGTGGGGGAAACATGTAATGTCATAAAATTTCACCCCTTACAATTTCACATACATTCTTGTATCCACTTTAGTGTCCAATACCTTATCACTTGTGTACGCCCATTTTAGTCCCTACATAAGCCTTTTTTCCACTCTCAGGATGCTTAGGACCCCTTTTTAGTAGCTAGCTTCATGTGTCAGCTTTGCATTGAACCTTGTGATTTTCCTATTCTTGTCATTTTATAGCATGATGTGTCTAGACATTAGCACACCACATGGATGTCCACACAACACACTAGTGTCTTGTGATATTTTGATGTTCAAATGAATATTTTCAAATGCCTTACCACTTGTCAGCTACTTTTGTCAATGGTAACGACTCAAGATTCCTTGTAATAGCTTGGGAACCTTCTTTTCCCTCCTTTTCTCTCTTTAAAAGTGATATTTTCAATCCATTTTTGTCTTCTGGCTTCTTGGATTCTCTTCTAGACATTCTCTCCTTCTCTTTTACTCTCTTATATACATATCTCTCTACAACTTGCTACAACAACACTCTCATGCTCTTGTAACACTTTGTAACTCTCTTGGCTTGCACAATTGTCTCTTTCTCTCTTTTCTTTTCTTAAGCCTTATAGGTGATATATTGATTAACTTGTATCTTTAAGTATCTTGGGATTTCTCACATCCCCTATCTACTATATCTATATTATGTGATACAGGTTCTCCTCCTTGGGTGGGGTTTTCTTTTATTACTCTTGCAGTCATTTCATTTTTGCTTATTATTTCTCTCCATAAATCTAGTTGTCAGTGGAGGTGGGAACACCAAAATGGGGGCTTGACTGAGGCAAGCCCCTAAACATCCCCAAAATTTTCCCTTGGTCTTATGTGTGCAAGTACTAAAGATATTTACTTGTTGGAGGCTTCATTACTTGGATTGTTGTGAGCATTTTCTTTATCCTCTTTAGTCTTATCATTTTCTTTACCTTGTTTCAGTTCTAGTACTTTCTGTTATTTTCCTATACTTTGGAAGTCCTTAGTAATCAGATTGTCAGTAGTCACTTTAGCTATTCAAGATGAGACATCCTCATTTTTGGCTCATACAAGATGCTAGCATACCTCTAGGACTCCAACGCATTGCACTGCTATCCGTATTTTGCACTATTGTCTTAGGCCAAAAACTTTCTATTTTTTTTGGAAAACCTTTGTGACTTGCTCTTTCTGATTCTGGAATTCTCACTCTGTTCCTTGAGGTAGTTTAGGGCAGTTTGTTCCCTAGGACTCTCTTGAGAATAAAGAGACTCGTGAGCATCAAATCCCCCTTCTCTATAATTTCCAAGGAGATTGATTAAATTAATGCAAATTTATTAATCTATTTTACTATGAAAACCTATTTTGAAAATGTAATTTATTCACATAGAAGAAACTATAAATTAATAAAATAATGACATATTTGAGAAGGGTAGATATTTATGCATCTAGCATAAAAATTTGGGCTATAATTGACTAATCAAGCATGAGGGTGCCCTTGTTTGAGAAGTGAACTTTCAAATTTGCAAAATCCCAATTTGTAACCAACAAGTATGCACTGTTGTTTCCTATCTCAGAACCTATCGTCTTCAGATCTAAACTTGAAAAATCATGACAAAAGAAGGGAAAGGGGTGTATATATACCATTTTTCCTTAATCAAACCCTTATTTTGGTATTTCTACCTCCATAAATAACTAATTTTTAGATTGATAAAGTGTGTGTTCTAAACCTTAAGTGTGTCCAATGCTATAACAATCTAAAAAATGAAAAAAAACCTACTCAAGTGTGTTAGAGGAGGATTCCTAAATGACATAATCAAGATCAACCCAAGAAAAATTCAAATACTCAATGAAAAATTACAATACACAAATGCCATACTTAAGACAATAAGGAGATTAAAGTTTGAAGATGAGAACACATTGACAATAAGTCATTAGGTGCTTAAAAGAAGCTAAGTCTATCTCTAAACCCTAGATTCCATCTTGTCCTTCCATGGGCATCAAACTCCAATCATTGTGATAACTTGATCAAATCTGAAAACTTCTTGCAATTTTGTTAAATAGAATGTCAATTTTGGTAGAGATTTGTTGTAGTTATTATTGCCTCTCTTTTGAAATAGTAATTCATGTTTATATAGTGGAACATAGAAATAAATTAAAGTGTATTCCGAATCATTTGGTTTAACACTTTCAAGATTAATTTATTGCTAAACCTTGAATTTGAATTCATGTCACACAAATTAAAGACCAACATAAATTAAAGATTAAAATTATTAGGAAAAATACTTGATATAGGGTTCCCTTTCCCTTGACTAGCTATTTTACACACATTAAAGTGTGAACCTTGAATTTAGGGTTTGCTTAATCATGACTTATCTAGAAAATGAGCATTTGTTGGGGGTTAAAATGATGAAATATGATTGGGATGGCACTTTTAAGGTAGTAATGACATGTTCTCTTGAGTTGAATGGAAAATCCAAGGATATGAAGTGGTCTTAAAATACACTAAGGGAATGAACACCAAAGAGAGCCCCAAATAGAGTGTGAAATCATGCTTTCACCTTTAGGGAGCACAATTTACAACACTACACAAACCACTCATACAAACCATGCTTTGTTTTGAACATAGTCTTGTTTTGATCTCCTTCTTGGATACTTATCTGATGGTATCTACTCTTCAAATTTATATTAGTGAAGTATTTGGCTCCACTCAAACAATCCATTATGTCATCCATCCAGGGAAAATTAAATATATACTTTATATAGTGATATTATTTATGGCTCTAAAATTAGTACACATCCATAATTTTCCATACCTTTTTGGTGTGAGTATTATAGGTACAATACACTAGCTCAAGCTTTCTTTGATTAATCCCTTATCCAATAGCACATTTACTTGGTGATTTATCTCTTCATTTTCTATTGATGTCATCTTGTATCCAATGCCTTGTTTAGAAAACTATCCCTTGGTATAAAATTTATAAATGGGTTATTCTCCTAATTGATGGCAATCCATTAAGTAACTCCATTGAAATATCTGAAAACTCATCCAAAATCTCTTGTACCTCCATGGGAAATTCTTCCTTGTTCCTTGTTGTCCTAACCTCTATATACTTAGGAATGAATGAATAAAATGTCTTCTCCTTTTTCAAATCTTTCAAAAATTGTTTTCTAGTTACTAAT
This sequence comes from Sequoia sempervirens, assembly GCA_007258455.2. Lineage (NCBI taxonomy): Eukaryota > Viridiplantae > Streptophyta > Pinopsida > Cupressales > Cupressaceae > Sequoia > Sequoia sempervirens. The sequence goes on along the minus strand of VDFB02323701.1, from coordinate 97,303 downwards.
CAACCTCTAGGACTCTTTTCCACCTCCTCATCCTTATCCTTCATGAGATTCAAGGTATATTCCTTCCCATTCTCTTGAAATAATAGTGTATTACCATCATGAATGGATTTCCTATCATACAACCAAGATGTACCTAACATAGTGTCACATGTATCCATTCAAATTATATCAAACATTATATTATCCTTATAACTTGTAATATGAAAATTCACTAAACATTGTTAACTTATTAGAGTAATTGGTTTCCCTTTTTCAACCAAGAAATTTTATAGAGACTAGTATGATTCATCATCTTTAACTGCAACTTCTCTATTATTTTCTTTGACACTAGATTTTTAGTGTTGTCGCTATCTATGATGAATATCTAAAATTCACCTCCATACATACATCTAGTCATAAACAAATTTCTCCTATGTCTAGTTCTTCTTTGTCCCTTTTTGGTTTCAACATAATTCATTTGAGAATTAAGGAATCTCCATCCTTTAGATCTTCTCCTCAATTTGGTGAGGCTACACTCTCATCATTTGCCCAGGGAACATGAATTTTGGCCTCCTTACATTTATTATTGTTGGATTGTATTTGAGGAAATTGAAATTTCATATGTCCAATTTCACCACATTGGTAACATGTACTAGTGAATCCTCTTCCTCTTCCAAAATTTTCTCATGATTTTGAATAATCATCTTTGCCTCAATGATTTAACCTCCTCTTTGTCTAGCTTCTTGGGTATAGGAACTTGTCTAGGAGGTGTTGGCTTCCTCTTATTTACCTTGGTAATCTCTTCCACCATCTGGATGTCCTCCTCCACATAAGAACCTCCCTCTACCTTTGGAATTATGTGGCTATTTCCTAGTCAATCTCTCTTCTTCCTTCAATACATACTAGTAGGCTTATTCTATATTTTGCAACTTGACCATGCTAATCTCATGTCAAATAGATAACCATAGACCATTCACATACCATGACACCTCCTCAACATCATCATCAATCTGTCATATACCCTAATTCTCAATATGTAAAATTATTTTGTATATTTATTTAAATTGGATTCTTTTTATTTCTCATTATGTAACTTCCTAAGAAAGCTTAGGTTATTATATGTTGACACAAATTTATACTTGAACTTGGTTACTATTTGGTCCCATGACTTAGTCATGTATTTGCATTTTCTTTTTCTCTTTATCCGTATATGTTCCCACCATAGGGATGCATGTCCTTTCAAATTAGTACAAGAAAAATTCACTTTCTTGTATCTTTAATTCCTTCAAACTCAAAATATTTCTCCATATTTGATATCTAATATATAAGTTCTTCAAGGTTTAAGCTACCATTAAGCAAGGAAGATCCAATCTAGGTTTTCTACTAATTTTGGACATTTATCTCAATAATATTTCTTCTCAAATGGTCTACTTTACCTTTGTTTACTTCATTTATTTCATCTCCTCCTATCACCTTTTCTTATTCCTCCTCATTAACATCTTTGACATGTACTCCTCTTCTCTATACTACCTCTATTACTACTAACCTTGTTGTAATTCATCTCAATATTTCTATAATTGTCATATCATTAGCCTATGGTGCTACTCTTCTTTGACCACATCCTATATATGTCATGTCTTCAAAAATCCTTTGTAGTTGCAAGTCTTCTCTTTCTCTTACTTACCCACAACAATTTTTTCTAAGGTTTCTTCTCTCAACACAAACACAAAAAATTGTCTCTCCCAAAACCTCACTTTAATATAACTTCTTCTTTTTTAAGACTGTAGGAATTGGTCGGGTATCCATCCCCCTATAAACTGTAGTGCACCTAGTAAAAAATTTTCACATGACCGGTGGTGATGGCACGGCATGCCCTCTGGTACCACGAGTTTGGGGGGAGACTATACCTCATGACCTCTTGCCTACAATAGGATGCTTTAGCCAATCGAGCTAGGCCCCCCGCCCCAAAAACTCTAATATAACTTGATGCATTCAAGATTGGTAAATCCTACCAAATAGCTCAATCATGCAGCCAAATTCAATATGGCACACCAAAATTAATGTTTACATAAAAAAATAAATTTGAACCCTGATATTTGACAACAAAATTATAAAACATGAGTACAATCAAATCATTTCTTGATCAATAACACCCTTCTATGAATTCCCAAAGATTCAGAAATACATTCATTGATCTACATTTTGTCTGCTAATGGCTAGGGAGTCAAATCATATCTGATCTTGGTTGTTGCAACAACTGAATCATTGTAGAAATTTCAAAATGTAATAGCAAGATGAAAGTTTGCAAGTGCAACAACAAGTTGGAAACTTGTAGATGTAGTAGCAAGTTGAAGATTCTTTAATGACTAATTCAAAAAAGAAATATCACTTTAGATTCAATTGGTTAGTAAAAATCTACAACTCATGCATGGTGAAATCATTTGTTGGACTAATCACCAACATCTCCCTTTGGATTCAATACATGGACTAACTACCTTCTGATCCGTTTATCTCTACATTTGTATCGGGTGTTAATAGGTCGATCTTTTGGCACACCGACAAACATGTTCCAAAAAATGGTATCGGATCCATGGTCGTGGGTTCAAATCCCCTCGAGTGACGTTGAGGGGGGGATTTTTGGACTAATCACCAATGTCTCCCTTCAGATTCAGGACATGGACTAACTGTCTCCTGTGGATTTGTTTATCTCTAGTGTTTGTATTGGGTGTTAATAGGTCAATATTTTAGCGCAATGACAAATGTGCTCCAACATCATCATCTTGTTAAATTCAGTTGATGTCATCAAAAAAACTATTCATTTGAATTGGTTTATTAAACTTGTTAATGTTTGATACAGTTGATTTTACTCACAAAGTTTAGATGACTATGAAGAACACAAACTTTTGTTGGATATGGAATTATTGAAAGAGGTAGATGAATAAGAAATTCTTGTAAGCTAGATAACTTTAATGTTCTCTCTATGCAGATGAATCCATGCTAGTAATTTGTTTAGGGAAATTCATTGGAACTAATTAAAAGCATACGAGTTGATACAAAGAATTTGGTTCACTTGACTAATAGATTTTTGTGAATGTAAACAAACATTTTGATGTCGATCATGCAGGAAAAGACATCAAAAATAATCTAATACATTAAAACATGTTGAAAACAATCAGTTTAGCAAAAAGTAGTTCACAAAATCTCAAAGTAGACCAAACATTTGCATAAGGTAGGTTTAGTAGCAACCAAAAAGTCCATAATCAGTAATAGACCAAAAACTCACAAAACCATATCTTAGCCAAAAAAAATCCACTCTTCACCAAATTCAACATACATATAACTATTAGGCTCCACTATAAAGTGACATCATTAAATTTCCCAAATTATTTTTAAAATCCTCTTTAAGAAACTAACCAAAACTAACATTACTAGAAACCAAAACCACCTAAACTAAAAGAAAATATTTTTGGTTGATATAGGATTTCTTGTGAATAGAGATGCTCCTACATCAATAGTTATGATTAAATTTGGAGGTCTATCAAAAAAAATAGTCTATGAAACTTTTTTCTTTTTGGTAAATAAGAGGCCAAGGCCAAAATTATTTATAAATCAAGATTAATACATCTAGAAACATATAATTTGTAGTTTATATGTATCTTTCAAATGCTTCACTTAAACACAATTTTTGAGCATTCTTTCCATAAAGCCCTAAATCTATTTTCAACATAAAGATATTAAACAGTCTATAAAAGAACAATAAAAACAAAAACCCTCCACCATTTACTTCTTCCTACTGCCTAGTAGAGTTTGAGCAATGAGCATCTCAAAGGGATTTAAGAATAACCGCAATTTTCATCATTTTCTAACCACCAATTTTCTTTGAATCCTTCCACTACTAACTTAGATAACTCATCAGCCTCCTTGTTTGCCTCCCTATAGGTATGGTTGATGGTGTCACACTCAAAATAAGCTAAGATTGTCATTATTCTGTCCAGAAGAGCTTTAAATCTCCAGTTTGGACTCATTGTTGATCTTACTGCATTGACCATTATGGTTGAGTCTCCTTCAATCTCAAGTTTCATAACTTTCCTCTTTTTACATTCAATTAGTCCTAGATATAATGCATTGAATTATGCAATATTATTAGTATCTTTTTGAAGAGGAACTGCTAACTTACCAATGGTGAACCCCTTGTGATCTCTGATTATGCATCCTGCTCCCAAAGGGCCAGGATTTCCTTTGGAAGCCTCGTCAAAATTTAATTTCAGCCAACCTTCCTGTGGCAGAAACCAAACTGCATGTTTTCTCTTAGTAGAGGAATCATCATAATTTCCTAATAAAGGGGGAATTTTGAGACCTGACTAGTTGAATCTCATTGTACCATCCCATTTTGTAAAAATCCCCTTAGTGTTAAGTTTCAAGGCCAACTTACTATTTATGTTCTCCACTATGGAGCTTTCTACCAAATTAAGCACTGATTCTACATAACAAGCTTTATTATCAAAATTTCTTTTGTTTCTTTCTTTCCAAACTTCCCATACCAAGACTGAAGGGCTAATTTCCCAAAGGCAACTTAGAAGACCATCCTGAGGTCTAATTGGCCAACCTTGAAATAAAGATATAATGTCATTTGGGAGGGCTACAATCCAACCCAGCTTTGTGTAAATCTATCTCCAACATTTAGTTGAGAAAGGACAGGTAAAAGAAGATGATCAATGTTTTCCTCTTACACTTTGCATAATGTGCATCTTGAAGGGCCTTCAAAGCCCATTTTCCTAAACCATTCAGCTGTTAAGATTTTATTTCTTGTCGCTAACTAGCAAAATTGTCCTGCCTTTGGTATAATTTTGCTGCTCCAAAAAAGCTTAGAAGATATCTCCATATCCCTGCTCTCATCTTGACTTGCTAATAATTTATATCCTTCTTTAGCATTATAATGAACATGATTGGAGGCTACCCATATTAATACATCTTTTCCTCTTCTAAAAGCTAGTTGCCTGTTCTTAATAACTTCCATTAGTTGAAGAGCCTCATTGTGAGGGATAGGAAGGCCATCAAAGATTTTCCATCCCTAACCTAGGGTCGGGTCACCATAAGGGAAGAAAGAATAATCTCTGACTTTGTCTCCCCAACTTTGTTTAAGAAAGGACTTAGTATATTCTAATGATATTTAATGTTGTCTAAACTTGGATAACCCCCCCAAGAATCTTCCCAGAAAAGGAAAGACTGACCATCATGGATGTCCCAAGATAAGTAATCAACAACTAATGCCTTACACTTGAGGATAAAATTCCATATTCTTGAACCTTTTGGTGGATTGCTAACTCTAATTCAATAGCACTTGAAACTGATCCATTGAAATACTTGGCTTGCATAAGTTTAACCCATCTCAATTGTGGGTCTTGTATCATCCTCCATACAAGTTTGGCTCCCAGGGCCTGGTTTTGCTTGTCTTGGCTTCTAAGACTCATGCCTCCTAGAGATTTTGGCTTACATATCCTATCCCAGGCTATAAGAGCAATTTTTTTTCTTCCCTTGTGCTCTATCAAAAGAAGTTTCTCATTTTCTAAACTAAGAAGGCATTCATACCTATTGACAAGGCTAAGTATGATAGAAGATAAATAGGTAATGCTAATATCACTGCTTGGAGCATAACCTGTAATGCCCCGTCTTAATAACCAAAGAATGTTGCAATTGTGTAATAAAGGTGTAATAATTTTTTTTTTTTAAGTTTAATTATTAAGTTAATTAGTTGCATACATTCATTAAGTTACGCGATGATACACTACTTTGAGTTTTCCATAAGTGACTTAAGTATTTCGCATTGCACATATTAATTAATAACATAAACATTTAAAAATAAACATTGCATTTCATTTGAATACCATTCATAATAACATAAAGTACAAATTTGTTTCATACATTGCATTTGATAACATATACAATACTCATCCATCTAATGAGGTAGTTCAATAACGATTACAATTACAAGTGTTCACCTCATAACATTTGAGGGATGTTTTTACAATACAAATTTTACAATATACAATGTTGAAATATACATAAGTTTCAAAGTGTGAGTTCTCCATCCATGAAGCTCTCGAAGCCATGATCATAAACTGGGGACCCAACAGAGTAAGGTGCACATTCCACCCAACCATGTGGTACTCGTAGGTCCACCTCCCATGCTAGGAGATAGTAATAAGATTACGTAGACCTAATCTACTAACCCTAGACACTAGTACATAACAAACTATTGGTTACATTGCTTCCAGATTTAAACAATTGATTGTAATACAAACACAAGGTTAACTGTTACTTTAGGTGGAGTGTCATCACAATGTTGCAAAGGTTACCCTGATGTTTCTTCCTAGGTTCCGGCCCCCGATCCTTGGGTTACCCTGGTAACCTCTTACAAAACCCGGCCCCTATTGCATACTATTGTGGAATCGAATGTCTTTTAAAGAAACAAGACTCTGATTTTCCATTTCAGGCCTTCTCATCTTATACTCATGACTGAAGTAGCTCAAGAGTCATAAGCGAGGCATAACATCTTGTTAAGAGTTTTTTTTTAAATCTAACTACTATGTTCTTTTAATTTTCACTGACTTACTAACTATTTGTAAGTTACCCTGACACCCCTTTGTGTGTCGGCCCTTACAAATAGCCACTCCCCTAAACATAACAAAGGTATTCTAGATTCACTATCTAGGGTAGACAAGTGCACAATACAACATATAATACCAAATATACCACAATATACATTACAATCTGTTCAGAAAATCAAGTGCACTACCCTAAACTTATTCAATTATATGAATTCAAAAATCAATTTCACCCCCTTAAAGGACTAGAACTGGAAGACTTTAAACCACGTAAAGATAAATTCTTCCCCCTTTTACCCAATAAAAATAAGACATCTGAAAACAAATACAAGTCTATTTTTTGGATATATTAAATCCAAATCAAACAATTAAGATAAAGGAAGTGTTTATTGCTAATAATTCTTTAACAACACAACAGTTCTCTACATATTAAATTAATAAACTCATCGAATTCATAATATGCATAACTATATAAACAACAATAAACTTTATTTCTCATTTACCCAAATATTCTTTTCCACATTAATTCTTTAGTCAACTATTCATTATAACAAAGAAATATATACATAATGTATATATATACATACATTTATACATATATTATATATATATTGTATATGTATATTTACATATATATATATATAATATATATATATAAATAATGTATTATTAAATAACAAAAAACCCTAATTCGGATTTCACCGAACATTTATATTTTATTTTATTTAAAATATCAAAACATGGATTTCACATGTCTGTTTTTTTAACAATCGAAGGTTTTGCATAGAACACAGTCTACGGCTGTGTTTACAGCCTACCCCGTATGGGAAGGTGGCGGTGAGACAGCCGCCACTGCCTGTAAGGGCAGCTCCGGTTGCCTCCACAGCCTGTAAGGGCAGCGTCGGCTGCCTCCACAGTCGTCGCCCCCATATGGGACGGCTATGGGGGTAGCCCCACGGCCCTCCGCAATAACAATATACCATAAATTTAACATTTAATCCCTGATAATATAAAATCTAAAACTGCGAATTTCTATTTCGCATGGACGAATTTTTAAAAGAATTTTCGTACGGAGATTTTTAAACAAATATCCATAAAATTCACTACAAAATATATATGCATAAATAAATAAATATATATATATATATGTGTGTATATATGTGTTTATCCATAAATAACAAAAGTATTTTAAATACAAAAATCTTTTTCTGATAAAATTTTCTACAGAAAAATTGAGAAAATTAACATTGCACAGAGTTATTTTCCTCACAATTTTTTTCCATTTAATTCCAATAGGTTTTCAATATATAAAACAATAAACATATACTCAAAATTCATTTCCCCAATATCACTTTTCTAAAATTATCACAGAGGTTTTCAAGATGGATCTTGTTTTTGAATTCTTTCTTTTGCTTAACTACATTCTTAGAGATTCTTGCAAACAATAACAAATTTCAATAGAAAATTTTCTACAAGCAAATTTCCAAGAAGATAAAACTTATTCTACAAATTTTCTTTCAAAACAAAGAAACTGAATTTACCAGTAAAATACCTGTTATTTAAAAGTTGCCTGTAGAAAATATCCTCTTGCCTGTAGCGTACAAATCCCAAAATCTTCTTCAAAAGAAAATCTTCAAATCCAAGAGAGCTTAACCAACCACTAAGATCCTTTGGAGGATCTTTCACAAGGAAATACAACGAGAGAGATAACAACTTCTATGAAAGAATGAGTTTTACACAGCAAGAAAATTTTTGCAAAAAGCTCTGATAATTTCCCCGTGAGGAAATTGAATAACCTCTGTGCAATCCCTGATCCATAATAAACTCCGTAAACAAATTTTCAACAACCATAAGCAATTATTGCACTCACCCACATGTCGAGAAGATGCAAAAATATCTCAACCACTTCTCAGATAACTTTTCCAATTTCAAATTGCATGCAAATAATTTATTTAATTTTAAATTTAAAATCAATTTTCAATTGCATGCATTTTATTTTTATTTTTTATTTTTATTTCCAATTTCCAATATACAACCATTTACACACTTAATAATTTAATTTAATTAATTAATTAATTTAATTAAATAAATTTAATCTTTTAAGATTAAACCATTTAACCAAATAAGCTAATTAATTAATTAAATAATTAAGTAATTTCTTCAACATTAAAATATTAATTTAAATAACAATAATTTAAAACACAATAAACTATCATTAAAAATTAACCAAATTACCTTCCAAGCAATTTATCCAAACAGAAAAATGACAAAACAACCTATGACTCAGAACTCAAAACAGACGATTGTACTAAGACCAGGATTATAGATTAGACTAGGGTGAACCAAACTACTATCTCTCCAATCAACGTATCCATTGAGTCTTGACACGCTCAGACCTAGTACCCAGGTGGAGTCAGTGTCATGTACCTACAAATTCCTGCAACCAAGCAATAACATGCATACAATATATATATATATATATATATATATATATATATATATATATATATATATATATATATATATATATATATATATATATATAGCATTAAACCGACACACCGTCTTTGGAGAAAATCACGGATATCACAGGGCACTCGCAAGCGAGTGATGTGATTCTGTTCTCCACACCAATACACGTCACATCAAACTGACAAAATAAATAGATGTTAGTCCATCATAAACATGTACATAGCAATAAACATCGAAAAGTAAACATCTAAACTATATCAAATCATGTCTGAAATCAATAATCACCAAACAATGTATCATCATGTCACAGAATAAATCCACTATCACTCAAAACCAGCGATCAAAATATCCAACAAAACATCATAGTCTAACAGTGTAAAATCATAACAGCAGAAAGCATAAGCATAAACAAAGGGGTACTACATAACCAATCTACCCCGCCCATGACAGCCATTTCCCTTTCCAAGAGTTCAAACTTGACTCTATTTTAGATTTCAATGGATCCCATAGCTTAGAGTTCCTCAGTCCTTTATCTAAGGGAATGCCAAGATAGAGGAAAGGAAGATAACCTTTCCTAAATTTTAATATATTCAAAATTTGGGTTTCTTTTGCAGGGGGTGTTGAGAAAAAGAAAACTTCTGAATTTTTTTTATTAATTGCCTAACCTAATGCTTTCTCATAAATGGAAATGATCTCTTGAAAGTGACTTGCTTCTTTCCTTTTTGCTACTCCCATCAGTAGTGTATCGTCAGCAAATTATTGATGTGAGGAAGTAATGCCTCTAGTTACTTTAATGCCTTCAATCTAGCTCATGTTATGATTTTCCTTAATAACTCTACCTAGGGCTTCCTCCATAATGATGTAAAGGAAGGGAGACAATGGATCCCCTTGTCTTAGTCCTTTGGATGAGCTGAAGTAGCCTACCGAGTTGCCATTGACCAGTATTGAAAATCTTGGAGTTGAAATGCATTCAAAGATCTAGTTTATCCATTGTCTACTAAGCCCAAATGCCTGCAAAATCTTGCATAAGAATGTCCAATATACATTGTCATAAGCTTTTGAGAAATCTAATTTAATCAACATGCTTGATTCTTGGGTATTTTGTATGGTATGAATCACCTCTTGAGAAATGATTATGCCATCAAGAATTGATCTTCTTGGAACAAAAATACTTTGCTCCTCTGAAATAATGTTATTTAGAAAAGGCTTAAGCCTATTAGCCATGACTTTGGACATGATCTTATAAATGGTATTGCAAAGCGCAATTGGTCTAAAGTCCTCTAATTTGACAACATTCTCCTTCTTTGGAGTTAGGGAAATGAATGTGTTATTGATTTCTTTGAGGATTTTCCCTAATCTTCTGGATGCCTCTAATGCTTCTACAAGATCATTCCTAGGCATGTGCAGGATCATCATGGAAAAAATAGGCCCTTAAGTGGCAAAAAAACTAGAAAAATTAGAGTTAGGAAACTTGACATAAAAGTTTGAATAAGTTATCTATATTATTTCAAAAATATGTAAGAATAGAATCTGTAGAAAATTGAATGTAGTTTATAAACTACTATGTTTATTTAAAAAAGAAAAAATCTATTTGGTGAAATTTTGAAATTTCAATGCAGTAGTACTTAAATTTCGGGAAAAAATAAGAAGTGGGTGTCTGTCTGACCACCCTAACCACAATAAAAAGATAATATTTTTTTATAATATTTTCAATATAAGTAGAGGACTCATGTCTAGATGTGATGCATATTTTTTTGTAATTTTTTTCTAAGTAAATAATTAATTATGAATTTTTTATTATAACTTTTAAAAAATATAAAAACTCGTATGTCTAACCACCTTAACTTGGTCAAAACTTCATGAAATTCAATTTTTATTTTTTTAATCCTATAGTATGCAAAGCATAGAATGTGACGCATGTTTTAGATTCAAAAAATGTGATACCATTTGAAAGCTATAGATATTTTTCAATCAGCCTATCAATCAGGACTTTAGTCATAATTATAATAGAAAATGAATAATAATTATTTATTAAATTCAAAGTATAGCATAATTTATATTGGTGGAAAGCTGAGAATCTCCTTTAAAAACTCTTTTTGTTTCATCAATTTTGGGTAAGAAAAAAATTATTAGCCGCATACCCTACACATACCCATCATATCGCCACTTTTGGGCCCATCATGATCCTGCACATACCCTCCTATAATATCCTAGGTAGCATTTTTTAAAGAAACCTTTAGGGAAGCTGTCTGGGCCTTGTGCTTTTTGAGAGGGAAGTTGCAAAAGAGCTTGTTTAACTTCCTCCATGGTAAGACTCTCATTTAAAGTTCTATTCTAGTCTTCAGAGATAAGCTTTGGGATAAAAGACAACAATTTAGATTATTCTATTTGATTTGAACCCTCTACATTATTGAGCAGATTTCCATAATACTTCACTATATTCTCCTTGATAGAGATTGGGTCATTAGTAGTATTGTTTCCTTCCACTTCAAGCCTAGTGATTCTATTGATAGATCTTCTCTGTTTTGTAACATTATGAAAAAAAAATGTGTTCTTGTCTCCAGCTTGTAACCAGGCCTCTCTTGATTTCTATTTCCAAAATATTTCTTCTTTGGCCGATATATCCTCATATTTTTCTAGGATTTCCTTTTCTCTTAAGAATTCAATTTGAGACATCCCATCTTTGATCACCTTTTCATTAAGCTCATTCAATTGATCTTCTAATGACTTCTTGGACTGAAAGATATCTTTAAAATGATTAGCATTCCATTCTAATAGTCTTCTCTTAATGAGTTTCAATTTGGAGATGAAGCAGTAAAGTTTGGAACCTACAAATTCACCCTCCTTCCACCATTTATCTATAAGCACCAAAAAATTGGGATCTTTGAACCACATATACTCAAACCTGAATGGGGGTTTGATATGTTTGTTTTCCCCTAGAATCTACAACATTATTAGAAAGTGATCTAATCCTGAACATGGCATAGTCTTACATTTGAAGGTGAAAGGAAAAGAAGAGAGATCCTCTGCCCAAAAAAACCTATCTAATTTCTCTGCTATATTGTTGAAACCAAGTCTTCTATTGTTCCAAGTGAATATGTTATCCCCCGATTCTAGTTCCATAAGTCCATTCCTTTCCACCCAAGCATTGAAATTCATTTGTGATTTACCTGGCCTATTTAACCCACCTCTTTTATCCTTTTTGTTGTGAATCACATTAAAATATCCCCCAATTACTATGTTTTGATGAGAAAAAGAGGATAATACTGTGTTTAACTCTGTCCAAAAGTCTTTTTTGGCAGCAGTGGCTACTGGACCATAAACATTAATAAGGATAAAGGATAGGTTTATCAGTAAGCTCTTTATTACTCTTGCAATCCAATTATTTCCTTCTACAAGCTTCTCAAAGCTTAAGATAGCAGGTTTCCATAGAATAGCCAAACCTCTTGAAGCACCCTCTGCTTGAACTACTTCCACCTTACAACCACTATATTTTCCTTTCAAACATTCTCCAAAGGTGGTCATTTCCTTTAAATTAAGTTTGGTTTCATGAAGCATGATTACTTCTGAGTTGGTCAAAAGGAGCCTTCTTTTCACCAAACTCCTCTTGTTAGGGGTGTAAGCGGTAGAATGGGGAAAACGAATTAAACAATGCATCTACGCTTCTAAATAAGATATTGCATCTAAAACTTAATGAATTCAAACTAATTTAAACTAAGAAGCTTCAAAAATCTATCCTATTGCTCTCTAACTCTAAAGATTTCTCCAATTTAGTTAGCTCTCAGATTTGTAAGCTAATTAAACTATTAAAATGACACTTAGAGAATGAGAAATGAACTATTCTACTCTAATATGATTTAAATATGCAATTCTATTGTAATGGCAACCATGACTGCAAATGTTGGATGCTTGATTGCTGCTTGATGGATGCTTGATGAATGCTTGATGAATGATTTGGATGCTGGATGGTTTGGATGCTTGAATGCTTTGGAAACCTACAGAGTAAGATTGCATAAGTTGGGATCCTTTTCTTGTAGCCCAAGAGCTGTATTTATAGCTTTCACAATAGCACAATTACACAGGAAACCGGGATGAGGGGCTGTGATTCCATCTGGAGAATCCAAAGGCATGGGATGAGAAGAAGGAGCTGATCATGGAGAATGGTTTCTCCCCATGAAAACACCAGGCAAGATGAGAGGGAGGATTGATGGAAGAAGATTGAGAGGACTTCCTGCAAGTTTGTCCGTGAAGCTCTTCCCGTGAATGGAAGCTGCATTAATTAGATTTAAAAAATCTAATTTTATTGGTGAGTGAATAGTGTAAATGATTTATGCATAAATTAAATATTTTTAGTTTATTTAATTTTAGCAAAAGAGGAATAAATAATTTAATAATTCAAACTATAGGGTTTGTTTATTAAATTAAAAGGAGAATGATAATTAAATAAAATATTTTTAGCAATCTTTATTTAATTAAGAAGAAATGTGATTTTAAATAACACAAATTATTTAAATTGTGTATTTAATTTTAAGATAGAAGTAATAATGATAATAATTAAATAAAACAAAGTTTTTAATTTTGTTTATTTAATTAAGAGAAATAATATGATGAAAATGATAATAATTAAATAAAACAAAGTTTTTAATTTTGTTTATTTAATTAGGAGAGAAAAATAGAAGAATTAATAAATGAACTTAATATAAATAAATATTTGTATTTATTTATTAAGTGAAATTTTGAATTAATTAATCAAATAGGTCGTATTCAATTAATTAGATTCTCAGACCAATTTTTGGTGTCTACATTTGCCCTCTTTGAAGTGATGTGTTTACGCAGTGCTTCAAAGAATGATTTTGCTTCAACTGCCAGTATTGACGAAAGGTTTTAAAGCATGCCCTAGACTTGCCCTAGATGTTGAATTTTGAAATGATAGTGATATATGCCCCCTCGGGAGATAAATTGATGAGTTTTGGATTTTTATGATTTTTTTAAAAAAATTGAATTTTTATGATGGTTTGTTGATGAATTGGTGAAGAAACAATTTATCTCCTGACTAGATTGTCCATAAATGCCCCTGTGATAGATAAGAATTAATTCCTCAGAAGGAAAAATAAATAAATCCCATAAAAATCCCCCAAAAATAGCCTATAAATACTCAAAAGGTCATTCTCAAAAGTCATTTGTGCATTTGACTTTGACAACCTTGTGATAGAGACCCTTTAGAGTATTTAGAGCTAGGATGTCGATCCCTTACCACACCCACCGACTCGAGTGTGTGCACCGTCACCAGCGTCCGATCGATTATGGTCCTCTGGTATGTACTCCAAACCTTCCTCGTAATTTGTGCCCTTAATTTTGATGTATTTTGCACGTTTTTATTGTTTTAGCGCGCGGTGAACGTGGTTTAGCGCGTTCGTGGTTTTTTGTAGCGGGCCATATTTTTAGTGCGTCAGGTCAATAGTGTAGGTCATCTGGTCAATTTTATCGCCAAAAGTTTTAGCGCGCAGGGTTAAATCTGCAGTGCGTTCGTGTAATTTTGTAGCGCGCCATAAATTTTAGCGTGCAGGGTCAAATCTGTAGCGCGCCCGGTGGGTTTTGTAGCGCGCCAGACTTTTTAGTGCTTTAGGTTGATTTTGTAGTGCTTTGGGTATAGATTGATGTAACATTGTGTGTTTTTATTTTTGTTGATTTGTTGGTGATTCCATCTAGTTTAGCTTGATGTTGACTAAATAAATGGTAGACGATCTCTTGATGAGCGAGATTCATTGATTTGATAATAATTACCCTCATGATAGGCGAGGACTAATTATGCATTTCGAATGATTGAACCCATTTGATAGATGAGGGTTCCTTGATGATTTGATAGGTTGATAGGAAAAAAAGCACAATTTTTGAAAATTTTGATGATCTTTTGATATTCTGATTAAAGTGTTTTGCTTGTATGATAACATGAGCATTTAGATGTTATCCAGGTGTGAGAGTAGTTCCCGTGGCCCTTTGATATGATACCGAGACTGTCACCTGATGAGAGACAGCATATTGCTGCTTGTGGTTTAGCGACTTTACTTGACATGCCCCATATTAGACTCAATAGGGGTCTATTGATAGCTTTGGCGGAGCGGTGGCATAGTGACCACAACACCTTTCACTTACCTACTGGCAAGATGACCGTGATGCCAGAGGATGTATGGCGTATTCTTCGTATTCCTTTTATTGGAGAGATTGTGGTTCATGATTCAGAGGAGGTTGGTGGTGTAGCGGCCATGCAAAGAGTCTTTCAGGATCCCCATGTTGCAGGAGAGTGGATTCCATGGGTAGATATGTATGAGTCATATGCTCCGCTTCCTTCAGTTTTGGCCGGTTTCATTAGTGGATTCCTTTGTCCTGATAAGAGGTCAAAGGGTCTATCTCTTGGATGGGGTCAGGTGCTAGAGGGTCTGGTGGTCCATAGGACGAGATATGCTTGGGGCATGTGCATGCTTGCCCAGTTATATCATGATTTGCATTGGATCGTGTATCTCGGCGGCAGCAGTCTATCGGCGGGAGCTACCCTTCTCCAGGTATGGGCATGGGATCATATTGCTATTACGCGTCCCATGCCAGTGTTGGCCAGACCAGCGACGAGGCCATATGTATTTTGGTATAGAGGCAGGCCTACCCAGCATATGATGGGTAAGCTTGAGTATTGGAGGCAGATTGTTGATGATATAGAGGCAGTGACCTGGCATCTGTACTTAGACTGTGATGACTGGGATGATGATGATTTGAGTTGGGGTTCTTATCCGATTCGATGTATTTGATCGGGAAGAGCCCTAGGGTCTTGGAGCGATTCATGTTTCATCGTGTGTACAGATAGTATGGGATCGTTCAGTGCATGCCACAGGGTGTAGCACATTATGGCCGACGTCGGATAGATGTTCCTGATTGGGGTCCCAGTTTGCCTTATGGGGCACTTGTTGAGGGTTACCGTGCTTTACAGCCATCAGCATGGGATGTCCGATGGGACATTGTCGAGGCACCTATTACTCCTGAGTATGGAGAGTATCTGGCTCTGCACCCTCCTCCACGTATCACTATTCTAGATGAGCCAGTACCAGCCGTAGCACCAGCAGGGGGTGTTCAGGTTGGTCAGAGACGGGAGAGAGAGGATGATGTAGATGTGGATGTGGAGAGTAGCTCAGAGACTGATAGTGATGAGAGTACTGATAGCAGTGAGGATAGTAGTGATGATGATGGCGGAGATGGGGGGAGACCGAGTATAGCAGGTACTTCAGAGCCATCTACTATTGCGCCTTGTAAGAGGCAGGCTGTTGCTTCCTCATCGACAAATCCATTAGAGGTTGCGGGTTTACAGGTGTAAGTGCAGACATTGCAGGGACAGCTAGCATAGGTGTAGGGGTTATTAGCACAGACGCAGGCACAGCTAGCTACTGCTTAGACTCAGATTACATCTCTGATTAGTGAGAGAGATGGGGCTCTACAGGCAGCAGCGATGGCACAGGCTCAGTTAGCAGGTGTACGAGCACAGTTGACCACTGCCCAGGTACAGATCATAGCCTTGACTGCAGAGCGAGATACCATTAGACAGACAGCAGAGACAGCACAGGCGACTGCATAGAGGTTGCAGAGAGTGGCAGATGGGACTTCTGTGGCATACTACATGCGAGAGGCCATGCGGGCCGGTGCCGAGATTGAGTTCTATAGGAGCCGCTACCATGAGCTTTGCCCCCCAGAGCAGAGAGTCAGTTATGCTCAGTCTCGCTCAGAGAGGACTCGGTTGAGGACAATGAGCAGAGGTGTGACACAGCCTCTTCTGAGAGATCCGAGAGATCCCGGGACGTCTGGTGGTGGTACTGATACTGGTGCGAGACCTACTCCTTCTGGTGGGAGTACTACTTGATATTAGTTGTGTACCCATTGAGAGATTTATACAGCCATTTTTGACATGATGTTATTTTCATTCTTTTCAGACTTCATTGTATACTTGACACTTGATGAGATATATATGTGCAGCGGTTCGATTGATCTATGATATGTTTTGACATGATGCATTGATCTTATGATATATTGATGTGATGGATGCATTGATTTTATGATGTATTGATGTGATGGATGCATTGATTTTATGATGTATTTTAGTAGCTTGTATGGATGCAGAAATGATGATGTGAAATGGTATTGATGATGTATTTCTTTTCTTAATGAGATGTAATGTATGATAGATAAAATGTGATGTTAATGAATGATGTATGGAAATGTAAATGAATGATGGATAACTGAAATGTAATGATGTATGTAAATGTAATGATAGAAATGAATAATAAATGTAATGATGGATGTAAATGTAAATGAAATGTAATGATGTATGGAAACGTAAATGAATGTAATGATGTATGGAAATGTAAATGAATGTTGGATGAATGATGTATGTAAATGTAAATGAAATGTAATGATGTATGATAGATGAGATGGAATGCAATGATGTATGATGAGAATGTGATGATGTAAATGTAAATGAAATGTAATGATGTATGATAGATGAGATGGAATGCAATGATGTATGATGAAAATGTAATGTCATATTTATGAGATGAAATGTAAATGAAATGTGATAAATGAATATGTGATATGTGATAAATGAATGAATGATGTTTAATGAGATGTAAATAGAATGATATGTGAATGATTTGCAAATGTAATGATAGATAAGTAGATGATGTTTAATGAATGATGAGATGTAAGTATAAATGAATGAATTGCAAATGTAATGATAGATGAGTAGATGATGTTTAATGAATGATGAGATGTAAGTATAAATGAATGAATTACAAATGTAATGATAGATGAGTATATGATGTTTAATGAATGATGAGATGTAAGTATAAATGAATGAATTGCAAATGTAATGATAGATGAGTAGATGATGTTTAATGAATGATGAGATGTAAATATAAATGAATAAATTGCAAATGTAATGATAGATGAATGATATGTAAATGAAATGATGTATGGATGTATTGATGTATCTAATGAAATGGAAACGAATGATGTAACATAATGTGCATATCATGTCATGAAATGAGATGTTTATTGTGAATTTATGATGAGATGAAGAGATGACCCTATATGCATGTTGTTTATGAAAATTGCATGTGTCAAGTATACTCAATCTTTAATAAGAAAAGATAACATCGTTTGTGAATGAATCATTGTAACTTGTGCCACTAGTACTCTGCAGATGTATTATTATGAATGCAATCTATGTTAACCATGCAAATGTCTATTTTATCAATGCAAACCTAAGTGTCATTTCAATAATCATTTTATTCTGCTTTGTATCATCAATGAGCTTTATTTTGAAATGTTGAAAGTGAATACAAGCATCAATGATATGAGATAGACCAATGATGACCTAAGTGTTTCTTTCATGATTTTTGATATTGCAAGCGAACACAAGCATCATGGTATAAGATAGACCAATGATGACCTGAGTATTTCTTGCGTAAACAAACAAGAATTAATCATTTTCTTAAGTGAATTGGAATGTCATCCATGATACTTGGTAGAGCACTTCCCGCGACAATTCACAAAATAATAATGACTAACTCACAAACAACAAACAAAGAAAAGGTATCATTCTTCTTCCTTACTTCTCTAGTTCAATACATCATTGAGTAGCTCCAAAGAAATGATAATCAAATGATAAAATGAGAAGCACAACAATTCAAACTTTACTTAATGTATTTTCAAATCATTATTCAGATTAGATCATCAGTGTTGAGATGTGTGTGCTGATGTGTGCATGAAACGTTTGACCAAATGATGTGACCTAAAAGACCTATCCTAGGGGTCTCGGGGACTGATCAAAGATTAGTCTTGCCTACGTTATACACGCAGAGACCACGTAGTTCGACTGACACAGACTCCACTTTTGACTGATATAGACTCATTTTTGTGTTTTTGATTTTCTGATGTTTTTGGATTTTTAGATTTTCTGATGTTTTTGTATTTTGGGTTTTCTGATGTTTTTTGGATTTCAGATTTTCTGATGTTTTTGGATTTTGATGGGTTTGCCACTTGAGGTTGTCATGTTTGACTGCCTTTCCATGTAAGCTGAAAGTCTACTTGTACCAGATAACACTAGGATGTTGCCCCCAAGCCAAGGTAAAACATGGTATCTCTGCTATGATATGGATAGTGATAATCTAAAATGATAGATGGAAATGATATGAAAGGAAACAATCGTAACAACACTGTACCTAATAGACAGAGGAGAGCGGTGAAAATCACAAGTTACGCCTGTTTGCCAGGTTTTCATCACTTGTTTTTATTGTATCCTCTTTCCTTTTCTTTTGTATTTTTATTTATATATATATATATATTTTTTGTTTTGTTTTTCTCTTTTTTGTCATCATGACGCTTGTTTGCCAGGTTTTCATCAAGACAACTTTATTGACCGTGCACTAGATATCCTCAAGTGTAGAATCACCTGAGATGAATGTTGTTCATGGGCTCCTCCAACATGTCTCCTTCTGGTGTAGACAGTCGGTATGCTCCTGATCCATAGACTGATATGATGACATAAGGTCCTATCCAGTTAGGTTCAAACTTTCCCTTTTTTTCTCTGTCTGCTTGATTTCTAGGGTTTTCCGTGGACCAAGTCTCGATACGGAAGACTCTAGGCTTAACCCTATGATTATAGTTCCTAGACATTCTTTGTTGATAGGCTGTCAAATGATTGACAGCTTGTTGTCGACGTTCATCAAGTAGCTCTAATTCCTGAAGTCTAGAGATCCTATAATCTTCATCTAAAATGAGTCCCTTTAGTGAAACTCGAAGGGATGGAATTTCTACCTCAATAGGTAATATTGCCTCTAATCCATAAACAAGAGCATATGGTGTAGCTCCTGTTGGTGTTCTGATGCTAGTCCTGTAAGCCCAAAGAGCAAGGTTAAGCTGAATGTGCCAATCACGCCCTACCTCATTTATAGTTTTCTTGAGAATCTTTAGGATTGTTTTGTTGGAAGCTTCTGCTTGTCCATTACCTTGAGGGTAATATGGGGTTGAAAAGCGATGTTGGATGTGAAACTTTTCACAAAGTTCTTGGATGTCTTGGTTCTTGAAAGGCCTGCCATTATCTGTGATGATTGACTGGGGTATCCCATATCTATAAATGAGATAATTAAGAATGAAAGATGATATTTGCTTTCCAGTGATTGTGGTTAAGGGAACTGCCTCTACCCATTTTGTAAAATATTCGGTTGTTGTGATAATGAACTTGTGTCCATTAGATGAAGATGGGTTAATTTTCCCCACTAGGTCTAATCCCCATTGACAGAAAGGCCATGTAGTTGCAAATGGATGTAGCTCCTGTGCTGGTGCATGTATAAGATTGCCATGGATCTGGCATTTTGAACATCTTTTGACAAACTGATAAGATTCTTGCTCCATGTGTGGCCAGTAATACCCCAAACGAAGGAGTTTCTTGGCTAAAGATAATCCACTTGAATTTGTACCACAAATTCCTTCATGGACCTCATGTAAAGCGGAAGCGGATTCGTCATGTTCTAAACAACGTAAAAGAGTACCATCTAGGCCTCGACGGTAAAGGGTGTCGGCAATAATGGTATGCTTAGCGGATTGGCGTATGAAGTTGCGCTTTTGGTTGCGAGAAAGATCTGGCGGTAAGGTATTATCTTTCAGATAAGTATAAATGTCTTCATAAATGGAAGATTGGGCACTATCCAAAAGGCTTATAGTTTGGGATTTGGGATTTGCGTATGCAGGATTTGATACTTGTTCTACAATAAATCGATATCGATCTTGCGTTTCAGGCATTTGTAGAAGAGATGCTATTATGGCCATGGCATCTACTGCTTTGTTCTCTGATCTTGGTATCTAGTCAAATTTGATTTCTATGAAGTATTTTCTTAGGTCATCTACCAGCCATCTTGTATAAAATGGGTGTGTCATCATAGTTTGGTATCGTGACTTGGTAGATGATTAGCTACAGGAGTCTCCATACACACGTAGTTACGTGATTTTCCGGTCCCGATGTCACTTTAATTCCAGAGGATCAAGCTTCGTATTACGCCACATTGTTGAATTACCTTGGAAAGTAAACACATGAATCGTGGAATTGTGGTACCCCCAAAGAGGTCTTGACGAATGAAATTCCCTGCCCACGATCATATTGTGGCTGTAGGATCCATGGTAGAGTTGCCATGGATTTGTGTTGTAGCGTTGGGGATATCCAATGGAGATCCCATAGTCCCGCCAGGATATTGTCGATTGTGATGGCAATCGCTGATAACATGCCAGATCGGCTTCAATAAAGGGAACGCAAACCACTTATGTCCAAAATGCCTCGATCATCACCAGAAGGATCAATTACAAACTTAATCCGATGTAAATCAAAACATATAGTGTCGCAATTTTTGTGTTGCAAATACTATTGCTAAGCATGATTTTTCAATGAATGTGTAGTTTACTTCATGTCCATTGAGTGTCCTGCTGATATAGTATATAGCCTATCCCTTTCCTTCCCTATCCTCTTGTGCTATCAAGGCTCCTAAAGAAATATATGTTGTTGCGATATATAGCAACAATGGCTTGTCTTCACTGGGTGGTACCAAGATTGGTGGTGTCATCAGATAATGCTTGATTTGATTGAAAGTACTCTCACACTATTCATCCCATTTAAATGGCACATTTTTATGTAAAAGATGGTTGAATGGATGACACCGATCTGCTAGTTGAGAGATGAATCTTCTGATGGACTGTAGTCGGCCTTGTAGAGATCTTAATGTACTAATATTCTTAGGAGGTGGCATTTCTATGATGGCTTTGACTTTTGCTGGATCTACTTCAATTCCATTTGTAGAAACTATCTATCCTAGGAGTTTTGTTGATGTTACTCCAAAGGCACATTTCTTAGGATCCAATCTAACTTTGAATCTTTCCAACTTGTCAAATATTTTGGCCAATATCTCTAGATGTCCTTCCCTAGTGTAAGACTTGGCTAAGATGTCGTCCACATAGTCCTCCATGAAGGTGTGCATCATGTCATGGAAGATTGTTGTCATAGCTCGCTGGTATGTAGCTCCTGCATTTTTTAACCCAAAAGGCATGACATTCCAGTAGAAGGTGCCCCATGGACATGTAAATGTTGTCTTTTCTTGGTCTTCAGGAGCTATCTTGATTTGATTGTATCCTGAAAATCCATCCATGAGTGATAAAATTTGATGGCCAGCTGTTAGATCTACAATCATGTCTATGTTTGGCAAAGGAAAATCATCCTTTGGACATGCTTTATTTAAATCCCAAAAATTAGTACATATTCTAATGGTGTTATCTGGCTTTGAAATAGGTACAATGTTGGATATCCATTCCGCATAATCAATAGATCTGATAAATCCAGCATCTAGTAGTTTCTTTAAATCATTTTTGACTAATAATGCAACATGTGGATGCATTTTTCTCAGCTTTTGTTTTACTGGTTTAGTGCCAGCTAGTAAGGATAAGTGATGCATAATGAGATTTGTGTCTAAGCCTGGCATGTCAGAGTATGACCAAGAAAAATTGATGCATCGTTCTTCAAAGAATTTGATAAAATCCGGCTTTTCTGTATCTGTCATGGAAGCTGCCAGTGTAGGATTCTTGCTTTCTCTGTTGTGCCAATATTAATAGACTGTGTGGGTTCTATCAACACTGATGATCTTTCATGGTAATGTTGCGGGAGGATGTCAAACCTTCCATCCTTTGGTGCCTCAATGAGGTTTTTGCCATCGGATGCGTTCTTTGTTTTTACTATTTTAGGATCAAATACTGCCATAGAATGGTTTTCACTATTAGATCCATTTTTTTCTTTCATATTTTTGCAACTGGAAGGATTGGCATCCTCCTGCCTAAAAGCATCGTTAAAAGAAGTATTGGTAGAACAAGTATCAGATTCCTCACAGCAAAGGTAGTTGATAATGGTAGAATCATTGTCAAAAATAGGGAGGTCAATAGGGTGTTGGGGTTCCCATTCGATAAGCTCGGGATGTAGTAAAGGCAACGAATCATTAGATGGGTTGAGGTCAGCGATTGTGAAAGCTCAGACGGAAATGTCGTCTAGGTTGTTTGTGGTTATGTCGAGGCCTACAAAGGTATTTTCTTCCACATCATTTATCTCAATCGATGTCTGTTCATCTTCACTTGAGTCATCGAAATTTTGTGTTTCATAGACAATAGGATTAAAGCTTGAGCTTTGACCCTCCTCGTATTTGGGGGTATACTTTTTGATAATGTCGATCTGAATATCTTCATAAGAAACATTTGATAAGTTGTCCCACTCATACTCATTTGAATCAGTTTCAGAGTTATCTCTTATTTGAAGAATACGCTCTACAGTTTTATTGGTGATTTCTGCTCTTTCTTTTTCTGTGTATCCTAGTCCAGTTTTGCCATTCTGCTGAATTGTGGGGACTTGGATTGGTTCTGTCACACTTTGTTTCCCTTGATCAAGAGATCCTTGTTCTGCTACATATCCTAGTCCCGTTTTATCCTTATGTTGGAGTGTAAGAGGCTGGATTGGTTATGTTATGCCTTGTTTCCTTAACCCGAGAGGTCCCTGTCCTGAATATCCCATCTTCTCCAGAATAGTTTTTCCTTTTCCATATTGATTTGTCTCTATGATGTTACTTGTGGAAGCAGAAGCTTCCTTATCCTTATAAATCCAATTTAGTATGGCCTTATCTTCTGATTCTTCATCTAAGCTCCCAGCTTTTACAAATCTGCCATCTAATGCTGTTGTAGATTGTTCTGAATTGTGGGTGTTTGTAGATGGTTGTCCATACATTTGTAAGGGGGGTAACATTTGTGATAGTTGAAATGAGTGTCCTACACCATATTCACTTATTCCTTCATCACTTATCTGTACTTCTTTGGTGAATTGATGTGAGAGTGGAGCCAATTGCTCTTCAACATTTGAAGGGTTAGATTGTGCCACCCTTATCTCTTGTGATTTTTGTTGTTTTGGAAGCCACTTTGAAATGAAGCTCTGCTGTTGCTCACTATCTAATGTGTTGACTTCTCTATTGTTAGGTATGAATGTATCCTGAGATGTCTTCAATGCATGACAAGCTTGGGTGTCATTGTAGTCTACTGTGATTGTTACCTCCTGTCCATTGATGGGAAATTTTAGGCATTGATGATAAGTAGAAGGTACTGCTTGCATATCATGGATCCAAGGGCATCCCAACAGTATGTTGTATGTTAGTTCTCTATCTAAAACTTGGCAAACCACTTTTTGGACAATAGGCCCAACTTGAGTGGGTAATATGATCAACCCTTTAGAGGACCTTTCTTCCTCATCATATGCTTTGATTGTGATTTTTCTTCTTGTATCAATGGCTTAATCTGAGTATCCTAGTGCACAAATCAGTTTTAAGGTACAAATATTTAAACCAGCCCCTCCATCTATCAGGACACGCTTTACACTATGTTTATGGATAAGGACTTCAATGTGAAGGGCGGAATTGTGCGGATGGGTGAGTGATACATCATCATGTTCGGAAAATGAAAGGCAATGAGGTGTAGATAGATGTCCCACCATAGCTTGGAATTGACACACATCCAGATTGTTAGGTACCGTAGTTGATACAAGAGCTTGTTCAAGAACCTCTTTGTGTGATGGGGAAATCTTCAAAAGTTCCAAGATTGATATTTGTGCCGGTATTTTCTGCAATTGATCGATGAGATTATATTGATTGGAGGGAGGATCCACTGATGGGGATGATATTGATGCTCCTTTCAATATAACTTTGGATTGTGCCCTTGTTGTGGCATTAACCGATTGGTATTCTTGTTTCCCTTTGAGTGTGATTACATTGATTTGGTTTTCAGATTTATCCATATGTTGTACCAAATTGGTAGATGTAATGTCATTGTTCTAATTGATTTGGTTGCATAACTCTTCATCCTCCTTAGTAGCGGACAAACAAAGGATTGTTGTGTCATAAACATAACCAACATTTTTACCTTTGGTGTTTGCGGAAGAAGATTCTCCCTTCTGATAATTGGGTAGAGGATTTTTGAATGTTGTATGATCTTTGTTTGTTTGAGGGCCCTCTACAAATACTTTCTTTTGATCTATGAGGTCTTGTACCGCATGTTTTAATTGCCAACAGTTTTCAGTCATGTGGCCTTTATTTTGATGATAGTGACAGTAATGTAAGTCATTCCACCATGATGGTTTGACTTGAGGGTCCCAATTTCTAGCCTCTTGCACTTGAATGAGTTTTTCATTTAAAAGTTCTTTGAGGACTGATTCCAATGATTGTCCTAATGGTGTGAATTTTCATTTATTGGAGGGTCGTTGGAATGATTGGGCTTTTGTTTCTCCACTGTTTTGATTATTTCCTTGATCACTACTTTGTTTGACATTAAAACCATTGTTTTGTTTGTTTGTAGTGGTTGGTGTCAAGGTGAATACTAGTTTAGGTGCATGTGTATCGATCATGGTATCAGTATTCTTGTTCTTTTTCTAGAATCTTGGCTTTTCGTTGTTGTTGTTAGAGGAATGGTTATTGTTTGAACCTTCAATGAAGTGTTTGATTGTTCCTCTTTTGATTAGAGCCTCTTCAATTTTGAGCCCCTTTTTGATAACTTGTTCAAATGTAGATGGACATTGTAAATCCAATATGTAATTCATGTCATCCACTAAGTTATCAATAAACATCTCTATCTTCTCTTCTTTGGGAATAGATCTAGGGTATTTTGCAAATAGCCTTCTCCATCGTTGGAGAAAGGAAAGAAACTTTTCACCCTTTGCTTGTTTGGTGTTGTAAAGTTCTTTTAAGGTTACCCCATGTTGGATGTTGAATGAGAAGTGTGTTATGAACCTATTGATTAGTTCTTCGAAGGATTGAATCCTAGGTTCTAATTTAGAAAACCACTCCATGCAAGTGTTTCCTAAGCTTCTTGGAAATAATCATAGTAAGTAAGAGTCCTCGTGTGCGAACTCTATGCCCATAGCTCGAAATTCCCGTACGTGATCAAACGGATCAGTTCTCCCATTGTATTTGTTGGATGTTAGGTACTCACAATACCTTGGAAATTTTATCATGTTAATGCTTGAGTCAAATGGATAAGGGCAAATGTCTTGCAATAAATATCTCTTTGTTGGCCCTTGTTGGATATTTTGGAACTGTAATTGTAACTGTTGGATTTGTTTTGTCAAAGCATCTATTTGATTTGGATTTTCTATACTAGTTGAGTTAGGTGTGGTTGTTTCCTTGAGTTGATTGACATCAAATTCTATAGGAAGTTTAGCACCTTTGTCAGCTAATAATAGAAGATACTTTTCCATATCTTGCTCTAGCATCTTTTCCATAAATTTATGGAAATGAGGGTCTTGTTGAACTTTCTCGATTTCCTCTGCAGTTATTTCTTTCTCATGTGAGTTAATAAGAGGATCAGTGTTGCTATATCGTCCCCAAGGGTTTTCTTTAGCCATGGCTGCTATTTTTTTGTTTTCTTGTTCTTGTTGTTTTTGATATGCTACTCATGTGAAAATAGGCATACAAAGGTTTAAAGTTTTACTCTAGACTTGGATCTTGGATTTGATTGGATAAGTGTCAAGGTTGTTGATTTAAAATCTGATTTAGTCTTATCCAGTTTCGTGATGGAAGGATGATAAAATCCTTGATAGGGAAACTTTGACAGAAAATCTCAGATTTTGGTGATAATGACACTATGCAAGATGCTGCAAGATCTAGGTGTAGGGGTAAAGCTTTCCTTTTGTGTGACTTAAGTGTTTTGGACTATGGAAAAAAATGTTCTGGACTAATGGAAACCTTGTTATTGATATGGGCAAACTGACAAAATGTCCTATCAACTCTCTATTTTTCTGGTTTTGTGGCGCGCTAAAACAGAGACCGGGCGCGCTGAAACAGAGACTGGGCGCACTGAAATAGAGCTACAAAGCGCTGAAACAGAGACCAGGTACACTGAAACAGAGACCAGGCGTGCTGAAACAGAGACCAGTCAAGCTGAAACAGAGACCGGGCGCGCTGAAACAGAGACCAGGCGCACTAAAACAGAGACCAGGCGAGCTAAAACAGAGATTTAAGGTGTTTAAGATAGAAAAAAACTATCTTATTCTATGAAATTCACTTGGTCTGGTATCATATTGGATGGCTGGTTGTGGGATGTGTTCTGGACGAATTCTCTGACTGTGATTGTGGTGTTGCCTAAGAGCTCTTCTTTGGAAATATGCTTGTGAATCTAAGGGAGCTACAGCGTAGTCATCTGTATAACCTCTAGAGAAATTGTGATACCTATGAATAAAAGTCCTATGTTGGAGTAGAACTTTCCTGCTTTGATACAGAAATCATTGTTTTCTTAGGAGTTGTTTGTATGCAAGTGTTTTCTTTGGTTTTTGGATTCGTTTGGCAAGAGATTTTTTGACAAACTTGGTGGATACCCAATCTCGAATCATGAGAAATCCACAAGTGTTTTGATTTTAAGGATTTTCTTTTGTGATGATCTTATCTGAGTTTAATGATAGAAAACACAGAAATCAAGAATAGAATGGTTGTTTTTTAAAAATCCTAAAATATAAACAAATAGTGTATGTTCTCAAGAATCAATGATTCTTCTTGGTTTTCACTGGTTTGATAACAAGATAAAACACTTCAGATAGACTCACTCCTAGAGATAAAAGGTTATCGTTATATACTTGAACAACCCACAACTTGGAATTGCGTCAACTCACACAACCATGTCACCCTCTAGAGGGCGCCCGTGTTTTTGTCTTTTCCAGGTGCGTACTCAGAGTGACGGAAGTGGATACCGGATCCCCTAAGCAAACAGTCCTTGGCAATTATATGGTGAGTGCTCGAGGGTAGATTCTTCCCCGCCCCTGCACCGCCGAGTATTACAATGTTTAGAAACTGACAGGCATGCTTCTATTTCTAGGTTCTTAGATAGGGTTTCCGTTCGGAGCGGCAAATGGATAAACTCCCTCGAGAGACCTCCCAATCTTTAAAACAAAGATTTTGGGGATGGTTATCCTGCACACTTCCGTTGAAAGAGGGTTTCCCCAAATTCACATAAATTTTTAAGTAGGTTGGAATACCATGGCTTTTGGCTGTCCCCACTCAGGTCGTTCCTGTAGGGTGAGTACTTTTTCCCACTACGACAGGCCTGTCTAAAGGTTTTAAGAAAGCTTTAAAGTGCATAAAGTAAATGGTGAGTCTGGTATTCTGATGCACCCAGTTAAGGGGAGAGCATAAACCTATCACCCAATCGCAGCAAAGATGTTTGTTCTTTTTAAAACCCAAAAGACAAGTGATTTACTCTATATGGAGATATTGCTCCATGATAAGCATGATGTTCAATTTTTAAACCACAAAATAAATGTGACGTTTCTATCTTAGGATTGATCAATTTTTATCCATTTCTATCATAGGATTGGTAAATTTTAACCATTTCTATCCTTGGATTGGTAAATTTTAACTGTTTCTATCCTAGGATTGGTAAATTTTAACCAAACAAAAAGACAGAAATAGAATCTAGCCGCGGACGCGTCGGATCCAGATAAAAGAAATGACTTCAAAGATAAAAAGGTGGCGCGCTGGAACAGGAACCCGGCACGCTGGAACAGTAACCGGGCGCGCTGGAACAGGAACCCAGCGCCCTGAAACAGAACACCGGTGTGCTGCAAAAACTCACGATTCCGCGAAAACTTTCACCGCGATACCTGTAGAACACAATTTTCAAAAAGTTAGCAAAATATGGGGTATGGCCCCACGGTGGGTGCCAATCTATAAGTGGTAGAATGGGGAAAACGAATTAAACAATGCATCTATGCTTCTAAATAAGATATTGCATCTAAAACTTAATGAATTCAAACTAATTTAAACTAAGAAGCTTCAAAAATCTATCCTATTGCTCTCTAACTCTAAAGATTTCTCCAATTTAGTTAGCTCTCAGATTTGTAAGCTAATTAAACTATTAAAATGACACTTAGAGAATGAGAAATGAACTATTCTACTCTAATATGATTTAAATATGCAATTCTATTGTAATGGCAGCCATGACTGCAAATGCTGGATGCTTGATTGCTGCTTGATGGATGCTTGATGAATGCTTGATGAATGCTTTGGATGTTGGATGGTTTGGATGCTTGAATGCTTTGGAAACCTACAGAGTAAGATTGCATAAGTTGGGATCCTTTTCTTGTAGCCCAAGAGCTATATTTATAGCTTTCACGGCAGCACAATTGCACAGGAAACCGGGATGAGGGGCTGTGATTCCATCTGGAGAATCCAAAGGCATGGGATGAGAAGAAGGAGTTGATCATGGAGAATGGTTTCTCTCCATGAAAACACCAGGCAAGATGAGAGGGAGGATTGATGGAAGAAGATTGAGAGGACTTCCTGCAAGTTTGTCCGTGAAGCTCTTCCCGTGAATGGAAGCTGCATTAATTAGATTTAAAAAATCTAATTTTATTGGTGAGTGAATAGTGTAAATGATTTATGCATAAATTAAATATTTTTAGTTTATTTAATTTTAGCAAAAGAGGAATAAATAATTCAATAAATCAAACTATAGGGTTTGTTTTATTAAATTAAAAGGAGAATGATAATTAAATAAAATATTTTTAGCAATCTTTATTTAATTAAGAAGAAATGTGATTTTAAATAACACAAATTATTTAAATTATGTATTTAATTTTAAGATAGAAGTAATAATGATAATAATAATTAAATAAAACAAAGTTTTTAATTTTGTTTATTTAATTAAGAGAGAAATAATATGATGAAAATGATAATAATTAAATAAAACAAAGTTTTTAATTTTGTTTATTTAATTAGGAGAGAAAATTAGAAGAATTAATAAATGAACTTAATATAAATAAATATTTGTATTTATTTATTAAGTAGAAGAATTTAAGATTAATTAATCAAATAAGTCGTATTCAATTAATTAGATTCTCCAGACCAATTTTAGGTGTCTACAAGGGGCATGGAGGCCCTTAACTTTTCACAAAAATATTTTCATGACTCTTCAGGAAGGGAGCTGAGCCCCTTCCTTACTTTGATAATGTCAGTGATTTTAAGTTGCCCCTCAGCATCACCTTCTCTGCTTCTTTTTTATTTTAATGATCGCCTTCCCCTCTTTACTGAGTCCAAACCAAAATCTAGTTTTGAATTGGGGATTGAATACTGCTTGATACCCAAGTTTTTCTTCTCTTTCGCTTCTGAAAAAAGAACTGCTAATAGAGTATCCAATATTTGACTATCCAAAGCTTCTTCATCCATATAGTCTTTTAATAAGGAATGCATGTTTTTATTGATGTTCATTGGATCTGGGGAGAACATCAGATTTTAATATGTTTCCTCTGAGTTCAATATACATGTTCTAAAGTTGATGTTGTCAGCCTCATGATCAGAAAAACCATCTTTTTGGGGGTTGACCTTAGGGGTTTCCACTAGTTGCTAGTTTTCTACTGCTGCTGTTTCTTCATACCTAACTTTCTCCAACTGGAAACTTTGATTTTGCAACTGTTTGGTATTGCTTTTAGTAGTAAAATAACCAGTATTCTCTCCATTGATATTTTCCAAAGCCTTTGAGATATCTTCCTTCAAGACCTGTGTATCTTTTAAAAGATCTATAAGGGATTGCTCTTCCAACACCGAGTGCTCATAAGGATCAACCAATTGTTTTTCCCATGAGACCTTGGTCTGTTTCCTTTTCCTGGTCAGAGCTCTAAATTTTTCTTTGCCCGCTGAGCTCCTTCCACATAGGAGACATTTCTTCTTTCCATAGGTCTTTATTTTTTTCCCCAAAGAGGTCCGAGCTTTCTTTCTGTTAAAGGGTTGAGTTTTGGGTTCAGATTTATCTTTTATCTCCTGATGCTCTTTCAAGGGAGACTCCTTTCATTTACCAAATCTAGCTTGGTTGATATCTTCTAAAAATTCTAAATGCTTCTCCTGCTCTTGAGAAGAAGGTCCAACTAACCACGATGTTGAACATCCAGAACCCATAAGCTCTCTTAAGAGACAAGGCCCAAGAGATCTGTCTATTAGTCTTGTTACTTTTTATTTCCATCTCCCTACATCCGATACAATTTCTAGTTCTCTGTAAAAACCGAACTCCAAATCCACTTCGACATAAATGTTTGCTACATCCCCTATTTTCCCATTGAGGAAGTCCTCTTCAATCTTGATAATGGCTTCTGCGCACCAAAATTCAGCTGGGATCCCCACTAGACTAAGCCACATTAGGAAATTTTTTATTCTATAGCTATTAGGATCGAAACATGGCATCTAGTTTAACATGTGAAAACTAAACCCTTTGAAGAAGATTGGGTTTCCATAAAGAATGTCTTGTTTAAGGTTTAGATCTATACATTCTATTAACAGGAAATCATTTTGCAAAGGGCGTACACTGACCTTACCTAGATATTTCTGAAACCACCAATCTTTGATCTCCTGCTGGCTGCCTCCTTTGCTACACCACTTTACTAAGAGAGCTCTTTCTCTCAATCTTTCTATTGCCAAGTTCACAGAGTCTGATGACATCACAAAGAGTTTTTTGCCTAGGCTTTTCTTTCTCTAGATGTTTTCTCCTAACCAAGCCCTATTCTTATTTTCATTCTGAATATATTTTCCACTCTAGGACGTATTTTTGACTTCAGGAGCTTCATTGATAAGGTTTGAGTGTTTCC
Source organism: Sequoia sempervirens (assembly GCA_007258455.2). NCBI lineage: Eukaryota > Viridiplantae > Streptophyta > Pinopsida > Cupressales > Cupressaceae > Sequoia > Sequoia sempervirens. The sequence continues at coordinate 65,527 of VDFB02323701.1, read as the reverse complement.
CAAAGCTCTTTGCTAATTATGCCCTTGTATTATTGGGGCGTTGATTAGCAGCCAAGTACCATGGCCTCCATTGATTTCTAGAAACTTTCGTGCCTGGACCTTCTTTGATACTTCATATATTTTTCTTCCAAAACCCCCGAAAGAAGGATTTCTTTGTTTAAAAGGGTGAGTCCCTTTCTTAGCTAGGGGGATTCTGTTAGCTCCTGTTGCTAGCAGAGGGGGTATCTTGCTTGAGACCTTTTCCCTATTTGGGGAATCCCCGTGGATGCGAAATGGCACAAGATTTCGTAGGGGTTGAGGAAAATTTCTGAGCCACGGAGCCCTGGGCCTTGGGTTTTTGAGGAGATCCAGTCTGCTGAGGAGTTTCCACTGGTTAGGCCAAGAATCGCTAGGAAAAGAACCAGGCTCTCTGGGATTGAACTGTTGGAGTCCGCTTCTATCATGCCTGTAATTCGACCGTTGAAATCTGTTGCTTGCCATTGTTTCTCTCTGAAGTGCATAGCAATTTTGATATGGTGATTTAGCATTGAAATCTGTTGCTTGCCATTCAGTATATGCAACTTTATTGATTTATTGAAAAACATATATTTATTGAAATGAAAAAAATCCATTCACTAAGGTTTTGATTTATTAATAATAAAAATCAGGAAAAAATAAAACTTTTTATTAAAAATTGGAGACTCTTGTTAATCTCATTTTCCAACATTTTATCAATAATAAAATGATTTTGTTAATTTTATACAAATTATAATTATATCTCTATATTTTTTATTCTAAAAGAATAAATATAATCATAAACTACACTTAAATATTTTATTATTATTATTAGTCTTGATCATTCTTTTATAAAAATTGACACGGGTTTGAACTTTATCCAATACACATATCATCTACATCAAATTAACAACTATATTTACAATATAACATTGAAACAAATTACATAATATCCACTCAAAATAGTTTTCAATCTCGTTAAACTCAAAAAAATGTAACACAATAAAATTATATAATTTTTTCTTAAAAAATAAAAATTCAAAATATGGAATCTTTTTGACAGCTTTATAATTAGAATAAGGAAATAAAAATATGCACTTTTAAAAAGGAGATGTACCATACTTAGTGAAAGCTAGTTCTTGCATGCCAATTCCAATGTCACGTCAAAGCATTCAATTAAATAATTCATACAAGAAGACACTAAGAATTAGTCGTCAACAAATCTTTTTTTACTATAAATTATTACCTCGAGACTAATTTAAATTGTGTATATCATTTTCCGATGCACTTTAGCCATGGACCTTTTCCTCAAAATACACACTAATTACCATTTAAAATAATTTTATCTATTTATTATACAATTTCTTTAAATAAGAAATACAAATTTGTTCATATATCCATGCTTATAGATGAAATAATTGACGATTTAATTATATCCAATCTAAATTAGATGGTAGCTTTTTAATATTTCAATTGAAATAGGAAAAAATAAAAGATAATTTATTCACATACAATCTTTCTAATATTTTCTTTCACAATTTTTTTTAATTTATAAATTAATATCAACATAAAGTAGAATGTATTATTACAATTTTATTGTATATATTTGATAGTCATATCCCTTAATTTTTATTATTAATTTCTATTTTATGAAAAATATATTATAAATAAATCTTTTTAATTTTAAAAAATATCAAATTCATGAATTAAATGTATTGATTTTAATTTATGGTTAGAATTTTTCTTAAATATATTACTTATAGTTTAAAAATAAAAAAAAAATCTTCCAAAATGTATATAAATGAATAGATAAGTTATAAATAAATTTAAAGATAATAATTTCAAGTTTCAAATTAATATCTAAGTAATTTATTTTAAATTAAAATAAAAATATTTTGAAAATGATCAATTTAATTATGAAAATTATTTTATAACTTAGTTTATATTAAAAACTATAATTTATGTATATGGAAAAGTTGGACTCTAACATCAAGCAATTATCATTATCATTTTTACATTGATATGCATTAAGTTTCTAATTCTCAGTAATAGCCACTATAAACTTACATATTTTCAATCTATCAATCTCTAACTAACATGCATTGAATGATTATCAATCTGCCTACTATCCACACCTATTTGGACCTCACAATTTGATTATAGCATTACTATGCTTCTATTGATCTAAACAATATTATGCATCTTTCCCTTGACATTTAAAAATATATGCACTTCGAGAGGTTCATTGATCATAACTATTGTGATTGAAGTACTATAAACGAGAATGAAGATAGAGAGGCTCCATCAGTAAAATAGAAAATAATCAAAGCATTAACAATTTGTCCTAGTTTCAAATTATATCAAAATTTCAAATTGATCATAACTATTGTGATTGAAGTACTATGACCAAAAGTGAAGAAAGAGAGGTCCCATCACTAAAATGAGAAAGAATAAAAAAATTGACAATTTATCCTCCAAGTTTTAGATTACATGAAATTTCACATTGATCATAACTATTGTGATTGAAGTACTATAGCCAAGAGTGAAGAAATAGAGGCTCCATCATCAAAATTAGAAAGAATCCAAATATTAACAATTTGTCTTCGTTTCAAATTGCAACAAAATTTTAAATTGATCATAACTATTGTGATTGAAGTACTATAATCAAAAGTGAAGAAAGATATGTCCCATCATTAAAATGGGAAAGAATCCAAACATAACAATTTATCTTCAAGTTAAATTAGATTAGATTGCATAAAGTTTCGCATTGATAATAACCATTTTGATTGAAGTACTATATTCAAGAGTGAAAAATAGAGGTCCCATCACCAGAATGAGAAATAATCAAAATACAAATAATTTTTCCTCCACATTTAAGATTGTACCAAAAAAATTCAAATAATTTGTCCTCCACATTTAAGATTGTACCAAAAAATTTCATTGATGATAACTAGTGTGATTGAAGTACTATGTAACCAAGAGTGAAGAAAGAGAAGTCCCATCACTAAAATGGAAAAGAATCAAAACGTGAACAATTTATCTTCCAAATTTCAAATTACATCAAAATTTCACATCGATCATAATTACTATGAATAAAGTACTTCCACAAAAAATGAAAGAAAGAAAGACTTCACCACTACAACCAAAAATGAAGAAAGAAAGATTCCAATCACTAAAATAGAAAAGACAAAAAAAAAAACCAATTTGTCCTACAAGTTTCAGATCACCTCAAAATTCCCAACTTCAATAAGTTCATTCATATCTGATTGGAGTTCTTAGCTGGACGGCTCTTTCAGATCTACTCTTTATTCAGACCTTATTACACATAACACATGTCCAAGTGGCCTTTCCATCTGACCATAAACTGCAAAACATACAAGTTGTCATAGAAAGTCTAATGATTTCATAACATAATATCTACGAATAGAATTCAAAGAAGAGTATCAACACGGTCCATGGCATGTGAGAAATGCAGAAATGAACCAAAGTGATTTCATATCAAAACAAAATGATAACCACAACAGAACAAATGCTCTCTTTGCTTCATCAAGTCCAGCTATTAAAAGAAATAGTCCTGCATTATGCTAAACTCTTATTTATTCTCATAAAGAAAACTCCATACCAATTACTGTAATGTTAGAATTATTAAGGATCCAATAAAGCTAACCAGCCCAAACATATTCACAAGATAATAGACTCTTATACTTCAACCGCTCCTCAAACACTGCATTTCTAGAGTTTTTCATGCATGTTAGGGATGGTAGTAACATATAAATCATCGAAAAAAGTTGATTATTTGTAAACTCAAGATCTACTAAATTTTCATGAATCAATTAAGAGTCGAACATAAGACCTTTCATTTGCTATTGAAGATCTAGAATCTAGATATTTATCCTTTAAATAGAAAAACCTCTGAACCCATAACAGCCTGATTTAGTGCTCCTCCATTCCCATAAGAAGAAAACTACTATTTTATTCATAACACCCTCCTAGAAGTTCCATCTTTTCTAATATGACAGTAAAACTAAAATCGGTAAAGATCTGAATGGTACTGAGCTTGAATCTGCATTTAATCTTTCAGGTGCACGCAGCTTGGCACGGTGCAATGAGAGAGTTACAGTAAGAACAAAAGCAATAAGAATAGCAGCTGTACAAGTTATGGAATGTAATTAGAATTCTTATTACATTCATTTCAGCTCATTGGATCGTGCCAAACTACGGCTCTGAAAGAATACACAGCATCTATCATCCCAAGAACAAAATACTAAGAAAAAAGAGTGAACTCCCATGAAATACTGATGCAAGTATTGCCTATTTATAGCCAAAGTTCAGCTTGAACTGTTGTATTAGAAAGCAAAAACTAGTATATTAAATATAATAGTCATGCGAGCAATTTGATATTAAGGAGGTATAGACAAAAGATCCGTGTGGAGATCTCAGAGGCATGCGGATTCAGATCTTTGTGGACGCCACAGAGTTCTTTTCATACTACGGACTGTGAATAAGTTTTGGATTGACAAGAAGGAATTTGTTTGAGAGAAAGACAGGCGGATTTTGTCTTCATGAGAAAGTTTCTAAGTCTGGTAAGGCCATGGGACGTGTGTAGAGCATACATCGCGTGTGCCTTATCATGCTTTTGTCCTTGCTATTTTCTGTCTTCGCAGAGCACTTTTTTTTTTTTAATGCCTCTGACCTAGTTCCATATCTTCAATATGATTCGGTAGATTCATTTGGGTGTTGGTGGTTGTATTATGACCAGTTGAATTTAAAATGATTAATAATTACATAGGTTTTTTTTTTAGATTGGAGGAATTGTTGTAAAAAAATTCACATGACTGGTGATGCGACATGCCTTCTGGTATCAGGATGGGGTGCCTTCTGGTATCAGGATGGGAAGAGATTGTACCTCATAATGGGGAGACTGTACCTCATGACCTCTTGCCTGCAGGATTCTTTAACAAATCAAACTAAGGCCACTGCCTCAATTATATAGGGTTATTATTCAATATAATAGTTCAACATTTAAAAATAAATTTCTACTTGATAATTATTTTTTATTGCTTTATATAAATAAGATGTACATATTATTATTGATAGTTGAAAAGTTGTAGTTTAGTTGATCAAATTCAATTGATGAAAATGAGACTCTGTTTCTTGATTATGCCATCAACTAAAATTTAAATCTTTTAGTACAATTCAATTAAATTTGATTCTTCAACAATTTTAAATAACAAATTTTATTATATAATTTTAAAATACCAAAATTATTGAAAAAAAGAGTTAATTATAATTTTAAAATATATTTTTTCATTATTTATATTATGTCTTTATTAAAAATATCTATGGATTTGTCTTTATTAATTTATAGCACGTAGAGGTAGTGTAGTTGGCTTGAGTCTTGGGTTTTCTCTCCAAGGTCTTGGGTTTGACTCTGAGGCTTGGTCTTTACTGATGCATCTCGCTCGACAAGCAGTTTGATGCATCCCTAGGGATTAGTCTTGCGATTTGGTGCATCCCCAAGGATTACTCTCCCCTCAGCTCGCCTTGTTCCAAAGGTGGAGAAAAAGCTTAAAGTCGGCTCAACACCATCATTAAGGGCTCACTGAGTTGAGTCGTGGGAACACCTGGATTATATAAAAAAAAAATTAAAAAAAATTAAAAAAAATTATGTTTCCAATTTTTATTTATTTAGAAAAATTAAAACTTTGTGATTAAATAAAAATAGTTATAATATTTGATGATTCTCATGTCTAGCACTATTTGTGATGACTTTGAGAGGACTTTTGTTGATTGTCACAGTCTTTTAGATAAAGTAACTCCTAAAATTCTTGTAGTTGGCATTGAGATCTTCCTGGGGTTGCATATCTTGTTTGATATGGCTGCGAGGTCTTTATCTTTGGGACAAGCTTTGGCCTCCATATCCAAAAAAGCGGAGTATTACTCTTTGAATCATTTGTTGCCTCTCTCTCTCTCATTATGAGGCCAGTTCTAGTTCCAGTTCTCATTTCGAAGAATCGTGAGCAAGTTTGCTATTAGACTGATTATGCCCTTATTTTGTATCTTTGGGGCTTTGCATACTTGTCTAGATGTTCTAGACTGGGGGTTGGTGGGTGGCTTTTTGTTTCCTCATCTTTTGGGTACATGCTTCTAGATGGGGTTTATTGAGTATGAAAACTTTCATTTTGTATCTTTGCTTTGGCTTTCCTGGTAGTTCCAGGATTGAGTTTTCATTTGGACAGATGTAAACCTTTTTTAGATTAATAAAATTTTAGTGGCTTTGCCATTTTTATCAAAAAAAAAAATAGTTATAATATTGTAAAAAAATATGCATTCTAGAAACAATTCCTTTAGTCATGCATTTATTTGTGTTTTTTTTTTTGTTTTCTAGTTATTTTGATTAAGAAGTAAAATAGTTTTTAAGTGGTTTTGAAACCTTTAACCACAATTTAAAAAAATAACAATGTAAAAACCAAGTAATAATAAAATGTTCTCTACCACCAAATCTTTATAGCAATATCAAGAGAAAAAAAACATTCCAACACAACAATAGCAAAGGGTAGGATAGGCAAGCCATCACAACTACATGTTTTTAAGGATCTAAGCTGCCTTGAGCTCCTATTGGTAAAATTTCTCATGGAACTTGAAAAAATCTTATAGTTCTTTCTTTTCCTCTTCAAAGGACATTTATCACCAAGAACTATTTTTTCTTCCATGACATGTGGGCTCTTTTGTAACTCTTTCAATTAATTAGTGAGAATTTTTATGCTTATAGTGTTGTTTTCAATTGTGTACTTGCTCTCTTGGAGGACTAGATTAAGACTATCCTTGATAGCCAAGAGTTCTTGTTGTCTAGATGTTATGTTAGTGTTATATTATCGGTTAGTAATTTTGACATGATATGTTTTTAATTAATTCATGTTTACTATTTGGTTGTTATTTAATGAATTTTATTGTTGAATCTAAACTTTCTTTACATATGAATTTGGACCCCCTTAAAATGTCACATATATGTACACATATATACATATACATACACATATAATATTATTTTCTGAGAAAATGAAGATGACTTCGACGGGCTCTACCCATCCGCATACTGGCAAATTTTTTAGGGTTGATGAGCATGATGTTTCCAAGCAAAATTGCCCTCTAGACAAACGCCATTGTTACCAGAATGAAGCAAATTTGGGTCAATCTAATAGGGATTCTGAAAATCCTTGTTTGCATTTTAACCCTAGAGACAAGGGTATTTTGGAGACACCGAAGCTGCATCTTAATTCTAGAGATAAGGGTATTCTAGAGACACCCAAATGGAATTCTTTACAAAATACTTCAAAGCCGGAACACAGCAAGGGTATCTTGGAAACCCCATTTCAAGGCCCTTACCGGAATGCTCAAAGGAGTGACAATCTTCCTCCCAGAACTCCTTATCCTTCGGGTAGAAAAACGCATTTGCAGAAGGGCCAAAATGGCCCGAAGCCACTGAGGAATCATAAGTACCAGGAACAATATCAAATTCCTTCATTTCCTCCTTCCTCCTCCCGCCGTTCTTCAAATCGGCAGCCCTACTAGCATGAACAGACTCACTACTTTCAAAGGAGTCATGATGAGAGTTCTTTTCAGCATGATCATCAAAGACCTCTTCAAAAAGGGAAAAAACCCTCATATTCTAAACAGAATAACTATCAAAAAGGGAAAAAACCCTACTATTTAGAAAAGAATAAAAATACAAAGGGTTCTGGTGATTCTTTGAATGGCTCCAACGGCTCTGTCCCTAACTTCACGTCTGAGTCTGGACTGCACGGTTTGGACGCTTCGGCTGGAAAGGAACAGGAATGGAGACCTATCTCGATGATTCCTCTATTCCTCGACAATCAATATGAGGATTGTGAACAGAATGGCTTCTTTGTTCAACTATGGGGAGAAGATAAATCTTTGACCGAAATTAGAGTATGGATCTGTGAGAACTGGTACAAGTTTTTCGATTTGTTTGTTGTTTATGCTTCTTCTCTCTTTATTTTATTTAAAAACCCTACTATCAAGAGCAAAGTTTTAAGAAAAGGTCCTTGGATTGGTAACTCTTTCTTGGGCATTCTTGATTGGCAAGCTAATTTGTCATTAGAATCCTTGTGCTGTTTTCTTTTCTCTTCCTTTTTTCCAAGTTGAATATTTTGATACATCTTCAATCAGACAAATTGTTAAACATTTCGGGGATTTTTTGAAAAGTGAATTCTTGATAGTAAATGGGAAACCCTCAATTAGGGTGTGGGCTTTAATAAATAAACATGTTCTTCACTTCCTCTGAATATCCGTCTTTCAACTCAGAAATGCGAATGTTGTCAATCCATTAAATGGGAATTGTCGACTCAGAAAGAAGCTAACTTGATTATTGATTCAGACATTTTCCAAAAAGCTGAAAATATGGACTTATCTATCTTATCTGGGGTTCTTGATTCGAATCTTAAGAATCCACAACATTGTAACCCTTCAAAAAATTCCTCCAAATTTGATTCTTCCGTTCAGGGTCTGGATGAAGCTAACCGGGCCTTTCAAAAAACTTCCAAAAATAATCTGCCCTTAGATGGATCTAAATCCACTTCCCCCTAATTCTCTATTTGACTTTCCTAGTTCTTCTTTGGTTGCTCCTTCCTAGTCTTCCAATAGGGGATTAAATCAACCGATTAATGATATTGTGATGCAAAGCCAAGGTGAAGATTAACTTCACAATAAATTAATGTCAATCTCAAAAACAATGAACTCTTCTTGAAATTCGCCAAGCATCAACTCACCCTCAAGAGTCTCAACCCTTCAAATTCGCAAAACAACACCAAACCTCCACCAAGGCCCTAAAAAAGTTTCTCAACATGCCAATGATGAAAATTTAGTCATCTAAATGCAATCTCAAAGTCAGTTGCTTCATAACCTTCAAAAACTCACCTTCTACCACTAGCATTCCTTGTAGTACAAGAAAACTGGTTTTTTTAGTCTTTAGACCAAATCCTTCCAAAACACCAAAGAAATAAAACATAGAATCAAGCACCCATTTCAATATGCCAAGCATCAACTCACCCTCAAGAGTCTCAACCCTTCAAATTCGCAAAACAACACCAAACCTCCACCAAGGCCCTAAAAAAGTTTCTCAACATGCCAATGATGAAAATTTAGTCATCTAAATGCAATCTCAAAGTCAGTTGCTTCATAACCTTCAAAAACTCACCTTCTACCACTAGCATTCCTTGTAGTACAAGAAAACTGGTTTTTTTAGTCTTTAGACCAAATCCTTCCAAAACACCAAAGAAATAAAACATAGAATCAAGCACCCATTTCAGATTTATTTAACATATCAAAGAACTAGATATCATTCTTTTGGATCAAAGTCTTCAAAATTAAAAATTTCACAGTTTTAGGCCTCCAATTAGGCCATTTTTACAAAGAGGCCACCCTTAGATCTTCACACCAAGCTACCACACCTAAAAAAAGTCTTGAGGAATGATCCAAAACAATAGATTTTCTAGGTTTTAGGCCTCCAAGTGCACAACTTAAACTCAAATCTAAAAAACCCTCTTAAAACACAAGAACCTAGGGTTTTGGGGCACCATTATTGTTTCTCCATATTCCCAACCATCCCAGACCACACCAATTGCTCAAACATCCATAATTAGGTCCTCCCAAGCTTAAAAAACATTCACTTGGCTTCAGATATTCCTGCAACACCAATTCATAGGTTAGAGGCCTTATTTTCAAGTGGGAAATTAACATTTCCAGACCTTTATCTCTTCATTCTCTTCCAAAACTTAGTTCTCCACGCCTTCCACTCTCAAGAAATAATTTCCTATACCCTACCGAGTCACATTGGCATACAGTAGATGGGATGAGATTCAAGCCACTAAGAACTACAAACCCTTATACCTCTGTTCAGGAACCCATTAAGGAAAAACCTGAGATTTAAGACCCAAAATGAATGAAAGAACACTTATTAAGAAATATAAAGAAATGTTAAGACAAATGTCAACAATCCTACATCATGTCCTGATACAAAAAGGAGCTTGTATGGCATGTGCACAGGTAGAAAACACAGGAAAATAGTAAAATTTGAAAACTGAGCAATTGAAATCTTTATTGATTCAAAAAAACTCCTTCAACAGTCCCTGTCTCAAGCCCTTGAAGGCCTTAAGTACATTGTTATTCATTGAAATCCAACTTCCCAACACTTTTAACCACCAAAACTAACCTTTTTTGGAAACACATAACAAATTTTGTTGTATTAAACAACTCACAAGTTTGCACTTTTAGACTCCACCGACCTAATGACCTTAACTAATAACTTTTAGACCATTTGGAACCTTTCTAATGGTCTATTTTAGACCTTATTAAGAATAAAAGACTCATCATACCACATTTACCAACTAACCTTCCTTATTTAACATCAAACAATCACAAAATGAGGGTGAAGTGTGGGTGCTCCTGCACCATATTGCACATTTTGAAAATATTCTCAATGGTTCAGAAGAGGATTTAATGAAAATAGTCAATGAAGCCATGACTAAAGCTGCAGAAGATCTTATCCAAGAGATTGTTGATGAGGTTCTGGGGGAAGATGATCAAGATCAAAACACCCTCACACTCCCCATCACACAATCTGCTTCGAAGAGGAAATTAAATTTTAGTGAAGACAGTCCTTCTCTTCCATCTTCCTCCATTTTGACCACTTTGAACCCCATTTCTTCACCCCCCATTTCTCAATCTGATTGTGAATTAAAGGCTTCCACTTCTCCTCGTGTTAAAAGAGGTCGCAAATCCAACAAGGAGAAGACAAATCTTGAAATTGATGTTGGGTTACAATCTACATTGGAAATGAACCTTCGATCAACTACCAAGAAATCAATGGGGTTGAACACACCTTCTCAATGTTTGCAATGTGATTCTACTACGAGGACAAAATCTTCAGGAAGAATCAAAAAGAAGAGGAGAGAGGAAGTCTCTCCTTGAGGACAATGAGAGTCCTTTCTTGGAATGTTAGGGGCTTAAACGCCCCTAACAAAAAAATGCTTAATTAAGCGTCATTTTTTGGGTTCTTTATCTAAAATTATTTTGCTTCAAGAAACAAAACTTTCATGTACTTCATCCAAAGATACTTTCATCTCTTGTTCGGATTGGGATTTGATTGTCTCCCCTACTTTTGGAGCATCTGGGGGACTTATTACTCTTTGGAACAAAACTTTTATCAAGGTTAATTAGGTTGAAGTTAAGGCTAATTGGATTAAAATTTTAGTTCTTTGTTTGCGAACAAATTTACAGCGTTCAATCTATAATGTTTGCAGTCCCTGTTCATTAGCTGGCAAAAAGCAATTATGGAATCTTCTTTCGACAAGCCTTAAATCTAATGCTATGTTATTAAAAATTATTGCAGGGGACTTTAATGCTATCAGAGATTCTTCTGAAAAACTAGGTGGTATAATCCCCCCATCGACAATGTTAGAAGATTTCAATAATTTCATTCTTTCAAGCAATCTTTATGATTGTCCATTGAAAAATGGAATGTACACATGGACAAATAGGAGAAAGGACTTTCAAAAAATTGCTGAAAAACTAGATAGGTTCCTGCTTTCTGAAACTTGGTTATCAACTTCTTGGGACTTCTTTTTGATCATCATGCTCTTCAGGGCTCTGATGATCTATTTAGGATCTAGGACTAATTGCTTACAGAATGCTTAACGTTAAAAGATCAATTATTACAATGCTTAACTTAAATGATTACAAATTAAATGCTCAAATGAATAATGAACATAACATAATTAAATAAATGCCAAGATAAACTGAGAAAGAAAAGAGAGAAGAATAGAGAGACGAAACCAATTGATAACGGAGTTCGTCCCTAAGGACTACGTCTCCGGGTCCCTCTCCAATGGAGGACCGATCCGATTAGCTCCAAAAATCAATTACAATGGCTTCAAGACTATCTCCTTCAAGCATTCAGCAGCATGACAGTACTCTGATATGCAGAAACGTCTTCAAGAACTCTCGAGCATTCTCTCGCTATCTCCACCTGGACTTGGAAAACAAAGGTCTATACCCCTCCTTTTATACAAAAAACTTGCCTAATTAGGCCTAACCACTCAATTAATTACATAATCTCCCTGATCAGCTCGTATCAGGTATAATTTAGCTTCTATAATCTTTTGGTTATAGGTGGTTTTGGTGGTTTTGGTTTATTTTGGCTTATTTAGCCATTTGTTGAAGGCTCGGCCAATAATCATTTAACAAAATTAACAGTCACCTATATGATTTTAGAAAGGCTCGCGTGGCGCAGTGGTCACTATTCCTTTTGTTAGGAGGGTGGTCGGCGGTTCCAACCCCGCCGACCACGTTTTACCACCCGTATCAAACAAATTCAACAATAAAGAAAACCGCTCTCCATCAATGGTTAAGGCACCCACTACGGGTGCAACGGTAGAAACGCCCGTTTGTTTCGGCGGAGATCCCGGGTTCAAACCCGACAATGACTTTTGTTACAACAGATAAACTGCCTCCCGGATGGATAGAACAATGCCGACCGCAATAAACATGCCACCTGTCCGGTTCTAATTCGCCAGAGCGACCAACGTGTATGCCGACTAAGAGCTGACAAGGATATTCGTACCGCTGACTGGATGACACGTGTCAGAACGCCATTCGTCAGAATTTGCTGACTCAGCCGTCCATGTCATTGTATGGATGCCACGTGTCCGATGACGAAGCCGCTGACTAGACTGCCATTCGGATGCCCGTACTGTACGGTCGGACACGTGTCGCACAATGATTGGTCCGTACAATCTGAGTCACCTGCCACGTGTCAGGTTGGAATTCGTCCACTTAGCTTCCGTACTGTACGGACTGACACGTCAGCATGATGACGTCATCATCAGTACCTTCTGAGTTGACTGAAGTTTGACTGCTTCTAACTTGATCATACGACGTCGGATTTTGATGAAACGAACGCCGTCGGAATCGTCTCGACGAGCTCTTCGCGATGACGCTGCTTTCGTCAATTTCCGAGATGATTATTTTTTTCACCTTCTGGACGCCCCTGAAGCCAGTTTGACTGGAAGTTTGACTGACCGTAACTTGCACAAACAGAGTCCTTTTCGACCCGTTCAAGTTGCGTTGGAACCAGGACGTCGTTCTCTTTCTGATGAAGCTGAAATCTAGAGCATTGGGAACACTTCAATTTTCACTGAAAAATTGTCCCCCGGATCAGGCCTCCCCACTGGGGAGCTTTAGGACCTCCGAAAGCTTGATTACTTGGAAAGTAAGTGAGGGTAAAGTTCCCTCACTTTACCAATCTCCATCCATCTTGCTTTGCTTGGATGCATCCCCTTCAGGCCCACTCTGAGGTACTCAACATTTCCTCTTCGTGAAGTTCTGACATTCCTGTCGAGAATGACATTTTCTGGCAACTCTGACATGTACTCTGGTGAAAGGTCATCAACTGATGGAACTTGAATGTCTGAGACTTCATCTAGGATCATTGGAGGCTCATACAGTTTCAAATTCTCAACATTGACAACCGAGTAAATATGCATGTATGGAGGAAGATTGAGGCGGAAGGCATTAGTACCAATCTTCTCAAGGATCTCAAAAGGACCATATCTAATTGGCTTAAGCTTTTTACCTTCACCTTGCATCCTTTCCTTGCTGATATGTAACCAAACTCTGTCTCCAACCTGAAAATGATGACCAGTGCGATGCTTGTCATGGCGAACCTTGTATTTTTCTTGGCTCTGTTCCAACCGTGCTTCCACTGCCTAATGAATTGCTTGGACTTTCTGGATGAACTTCAAAGCCTTCTCTGCATCATGGCGTCCATCTTCAACATCATCTTTCCCAAAAGAAAAATCCATCGGTGTCTTGGGCACATAACCAAAGCATGTCTCAAAAGGAGACCTTTTAGTAGAAGAGTGTGCTGCATGGTTGTAGGCATGCTGCAAATAATGAAGACTCTCATCCCACAACTTAGGATGCTTACTACAGTAACCTCTGAGTAGATGCACCACTGTCCTGTTTACAACCTCTGTCTGCCCGTCGGTCTGCGGATGGAAGGCCGTACTCTTTTTCAGTTTAGTGTCCATGAGTCCCCACAAAGTTGACCAAAATTCCCCTAAGAATCGAGAATCTCGATCCGATACAATAGAAGTAGGTAACCCAAAATGAACCCCTACAAATTGAAAGTACAAATGAGCTGTCAGTTCAGCAGTGACTTGCTTTTTACATGGCATTAAGATACACATTTTGCTGAACCGATCAACTACTACATATAGATAATCATGTCCCTTCCTAGACATAGGTAACCCCCCAACAAAGTCCATTGACACACTTTCCCATGGACGAGAAGGTACAGGTAGAGGTGTGTACAAACCCAATTTCCTATTACTAGGCTTACTAGTTGCACACATAACACAACCTCTAATATACTTAGTTACAGTTTCTTGCATATGAGGCCAATAACAATACTTCTGCAGCTGAGTCAATGTTTTGTTTACCCCAAAGTGTCCTGCAATCAATGAGGTATGTGCTTCTCTAATCACCTGTGCTTGTTCATCTTTTGGAACACACAATTTATCCAAGTGATATAACAGTTTGTCTTGCACATAATAGTCTTTCTCTTCTACATGTTTACCATTCATTAAAGGAGCATAGATATCCTTAAAGTTCTCATCATTATCATATTGTTCCTGAAAACTTTCATGAACCATAGAACTATTCTGAAGGATTATCAAAGCATTCATCATAGGAGGTCTAGAGAGCATGTCTACTACTTTGTTATGGGTACCTTTCTTATACTTAATTACCAAGTGAAACTGTTGTAGAAAACCCATCCACCGAAAGTGCCTACTCTGTTGCAGTTTAGTTTGTGAGTGCAAATATTGTAGTGGTTGGTGATCAGTGTGGATTACAGTTTCTTTCCCCATTATGTAATGTTTCCATTTTTTAACACTCTGAACTAAAGCATAAAGTTCTTTATCATACGTGGGATAGTTACTTACTGCTCCTGAAAAGGTTTCAGAGTGGTAGCAAACTGGTTTACCTCCTTGCATGAGTACTGCTCCCATGGCAAACCCACTCGCATCTGTCTCGATCTCAAATGGTTGATGTAGATCTGGTAAGGCCAAAACTGGTGCGGTGCTCAACTTTCCCTTCAAAGTGTGAGCCTTCTGTTGCGGACCTCCCCACTGAAAAGTTGCCTTTGTACTGGTTAATGCATGTAATGGTGATGCTATAAAAGAGAAGTTTGCAATAAACTTTCTCCAGTACTGAACTGCACCTAGAAAAATTCTGACCTCTGTGACTGTACTTGGCTTAGGCCATTTTACAATAGCTTCGACCTTCGCAGGGTCTACTTTCAATTGACCACTCCCTACGACATAGCCTAAGTACACTAAGGATGTCTTAGCAAATTCACATTTAGACATCTTTACATAAAAATTTTCTTTTCTCAATACATCAAAGACTTTCTTTACATGACTTACATGATCTTTCAAAGTTCGACTGAATACCTCAGATTTATCATCTTCTTTGGCTTTTACAAGCATCAATACAAAGTTTTTACTTGAGTTGACCAACCTCTTTATTTGACCAGCATTAACTAGTGTAAGATTAGTCTTCACCTTATGTGCCCGTACAATGTATTCTACCCCATCTTTAAAAAGATGATACTTATTCTCCCCCCTATAAAAGATTGCTTTTCTATCATAAAGATAAGGACTCCCTAACACAAGCCCACAAATATCCAAAGGGACCACATCGACTTCTACCTCATCTACAAAGTTTGCAGTGATAGCAAATCTCAATTTACATTGTTTAGTTACTTGTAGTTGAGCATCATCGCAAACCCATCCAAGTGGATATGGTTTTGGATGAGGTGTTGTAGCCAAATTAAGTTTCTTTACAACTTCTTCAGATATTAAGTTTACTTGTGAACCCGTATCAAACAGAGTATCAATCTTAGTATGTTTTGTTACAACACGAATATGAAACAATTCATTTCTTTGCTTATCAACCTTAGGAGAAGATTCTTTACTTGTTCTTGCACTGGCATTAGAAAAACTTGGATCAGATGAGAGAGATATACCTTTCCCTTTACCTTGGATTCCGGTAGCAACAATCTTTGTCTCATCTCCGGAGTCAGAACCAAGATCTTGTTGAATCACTGCAGTAGTCTTCTTGCCTTTATTACCTCCATATCTTTTCGGCCTCAACTCAGGATGAAGCTTCCAGCATCTTGAATCATCATGCCCCTCTTTCTTGCAATGGGAGCATGTAGGTTTCTCACCATCTTTCTGAGCTGTAGCTGTCTTCTTCCCTTTGCCTTTATCTTTGTCTTTGTCTTTCCCTTTAGACTTACCCTCGAACTTAGATGGCTTCTTAGAAAAGTTATCACTAAAAGTATTCTTACCCCTAGACTCTAAATGAGTAGCTTGAACAGACACCTCGTCTAGATTGTTGGGACTCAACATCAAAATAGTGTGCCTAAGGTAAGAATGTAAACCACCAATATACTTAAGTAATGTGTCTTGGGTATACAAGGGAACATTTAGAGCAATGGCCCGTTTCCTAAACTCATGAGTATACTCCTGGACAGACTGCCCCTTACCTTGCCTAAAGGTTTGCCAATTCATGGTTAACTGTTGCATGTAACCTAAAGGGTAGAATTGTTTCCTAAGGGCAGCAACAAACTCCATCCAAGACATGTTAACTTGACCATGGTGAGCAATTTCTTCACGAGTTTTACTCTCCCACCAGGTGAGAGCTGTACCTCCCAACCGGAGAGTTGCTAATTGAATCCTAGAAGCATCTTCTACTAGGCCT
>VDFB02323701.1:0-48588 GCA_007258455.2 Sequoia sempervirens | reverse complement strand
ACCAGTTGAATTTAAAATGATTAATAATTACATAGGTTTTTTTTTAGATTGGAGGAATTGTTGTAAAAAAATTCACATGACTGGTGATGCGACATGCCTTCTGGTATCAGGATGGGGTGCCTTCTGGTATCAGGATGGGAAGAGATTGTACCTCATAATGGGGAGACTGTACCTCATGACCTCTTGCCTGCAGGATTCTTTAACAAATCAAACTAAGGCCACTGCCTCAATTATATAGGGTTATTATTCAATATAATAGTTCAACATTTAAAAATAAATTTCTACTTGATAATTATTTTTTATTGCTTTATATAAATAAGATGTACATATTATTATTGATAGTTGAAAAGTTGTAGTTTAGTTGATCAAATTCAATTGATGAAAATGAGACTCTGTTTCTTGATTATGCCATCAACTAAAATTTAAATCTTTTAGTACAATTCAATTAAATTTGATTCTTCAACAATTTTAAATAACAAATTTTATTATATAATTTTAAAATACCAAAATTATTGAAAAAAAGAGTTAATTATAATTTTAAAATATATTTTTTCATTATTTATATTATGTCTTTATTAAAAATATCTATGGATTTGTCTTTATTAATTTATAGCACGTAGAGGTAGTGTAGTTGGCTTGAGTCTTGGGTTTTCTCTCCAAGGTCTTGGGTTTGACTCTGAGGCTTGGTCTTTACTGATGCATCTCGCTCGACAAGCAGTTTGATGCATCCCTAGGGATTAGTCTTGCGATTTGGTGCATCCCCAAGGATTACTCTCCCCTCAGCTCGCCTTGTTCCAAAGGTGGAGAAAAAGCTTAAAGTCGGCTCAACACCATCATTAAGGGCTCACTGAGTTGAGTCGTGGGAACACCTGGATTATATAAAAAAAAAATTAAAAAAAATTAAAAAAAATTATGTTTCCAATTTTTATTTATTTAGAAAAATTAAAACTTTGTGATTAAATAAAAATAGTTATAATATTTGATGATTCTCATGTCTAGCACTATTTGTGATGACTTTGAGAGGACTTTTGTTGATTGTCACAGTCTTTTAGATAAAGTAACTCCTAAAATTCTTGTAGTTGGCATTGAGATCTTCCTGGGGTTGCATATCTTGTTTGATATGGCTGCGAGGTCTTTATCTTTGGGACAAGCTTTGGCCTCCATATCCAAAAAAGCGGAGTATTACTCTTTGAATCATTTGTTGCCTCTCTCTCTCTCATTATGAGGCCAGTTCTAGTTCCAGTTCTCATTTCGAAGAATCGTGAGCAAGTTTGCTATTAGACTGATTATGCCCTTATTTTGTATCTTTGGGGCTTTGCATACTTGTCTAGATGTTCTAGACTGGGGGTTGGTGGGTGGCTTTTTGTTTCCTCATCTTTTGGGTACATGCTTCTAGATGGGGTTTATTGAGTATGAAAACTTTCATTTTGTATCTTTGCTTTGGCTTTCCTGGTAGTTCCAGGATTGAGTTTTCATTTGGACAGATGTAAACCTTTTTTAGATTAATAAAATTTTAGTGGCTTTGCCATTTTTATCAAAAAAAAAAATAGTTATAATATTGTAAAAAAATATGCATTCTAGAAACAATTCCTTTAGTCATGCATTTATTTGTGTTTTTTTTTTTGTTTTCTAGTTATTTTGATTAAGAAGTAAAATAGTTTTTAAGTGGTTTTGAAACCTTTAACCACAATTTTAAAAAATAGCAATGTAAAAACGAAGTAATAATAAAATGTTCTCTACCACCAAATCTTTATAGCAATATCAAGAGAAAAAAAAGATTCCAACACAACAATAACAAAGGGTAGGACAGGCAAGCCATCACAACTACATGTTTTTAAGGATCTAAGCTACCTTGAGCTCCTATTGGTATAATTTCTCATGGAACTTGAAAAAATCTTATAGTTCTTTATTTTCCTCTTCAAAGGACATTTATCACCAAGAACTATTTTTTCTTCCATGACATAAGGGCTTTTTTTTGTAACTCTTTCAATTAATTAGTGAGAATTTTTATGCTTATAGTGTTGTTTTCAATTGTGTACTTGCTCTCCTCGAGGACTAGATTAAGACTATCCTTGATAGCCAAGAGTTCTTGTTGTCTAGATGTTATGTTAGTGTTATATTATCGGTTAGTAATTTTGACATGATATGTTTTTTATTAATTCATATTTACTATTTCGTTTTAATTTAATGAATTTTATTGTTGAATCTAAACTTTCTTTACATATGAATTTGGACCCCTTTAAAATGTCACATATATGTACACATATATACATATACATACACATATAATATTATTTTCTGAGAAAATGAAGATGGCTTCGACGAGCTCTACCCATCCGCATACTGGCAAAAATTTTAGGGTTGATGAGCATGATGTTTCCAAGCAAAATTTCCCTCTAGACAAACGCCATTGTTACCAGAATGAAGCAAATTTGGGTCAATCTAATAGGGATTCTGAAAATCCTTGTTTGCATTTTAACCCTAGAGACAAGGGTATTTTGGAGACACCGAAGCTGCATCTTAATTCTAGAGATAAGGGTATTCTAGAGACACCCAAATGGAATTCTTTACAAAATACTTCAAAGCCGGAACACAGCAAGGGTATCTTGGAAACCCCATTTCCAGGCCCTTACCGGAATGCTCAAAGGAGTGACAATCTTCCTCCCAGAACTCCTTATCCTTCGGGTAGAAAAATGCATTTGCAGAAGGGCCAAAATGGCCCGAAGCCACTAAGGAATCATAAGTACCAGGAACAATATCAAATTCCTTCATTTCCTCCTTCCTCCTCCCGCCGTTCTTCAAATCGGCAGCCCTACTAGCATGAACAGACTCACTACTTTCTAAGGAGTTATGATGGGAGTTCTTTTCAGCATGATCATCAAAGACCTCTTCAAAAAGGGAAAAAACCCTCATATTCTAAACAGAATAACTATCAAAAAGGGAAAAAACCCTACTATTTAGAAAAGAATAAAAATACAAAGGGTTCTGGTGATTCTTTGAATGGCTCCAACGGCTCTGTCCCTAACTTCACGTCTGAGTCTGGACTGCACAGTTTGGACGCTTCGGCTGGAAAGGAACAAGAATGGAGACCTATCTCGATGATTCCTCTATTCCTCGACAATCAATATGAGGATTGTGAACAGAATGGCTTCTTTGTTCAACTATGGGGAGAAGATAAATCTTTGACCGAAATTAGAGTATGGATCTGCGAGAACTGGTACGAGTTTTTCAATTTGTTTGTTGTTTATGCTTCTTCTCTCTTTATTTTATTTAAAAACCCTACTATCAAGAGCAAAGTTTTAAGAAAAGGTCCTTTTTGGATTGGTAACTCTTTCTTGGGCATTCTTGATTGGCAAGCCAATTTGTCATTAGAATCTTTAAGCTTGTGCCCTCGTCCTCGTTTCTTTTCTCTTTTTTTCTAGTTGAATATTTTTATACATCCTCAATCCGACAAATTGTTAAACATTTCGGGGATTTTTTGAAAAGTGAATTCTTGATAGTAAATGGAAAACCCTCAATTAGGGTGTGGGCTTTAATAAATAAACATGTTGCTTCACTTCCTTTGAATATCTATCTTTCAACTCAGAAAGGCGAATGGTGTCAATCCATTAAATGGGAATTGTCGACTCGGAAAGAAGCTAACTTGATTATTGATTCAGACATTTTCCAAAAAGCTGAAAATCTGGACTTATCTGTCTTATCAGGGGTTCTTGATTCGAATCTTAAAAATCCCCAACATTGTAACCCTTTAAAAAATTCCTCCAAATTTGATTCTTCTGTTCAGGGTCTGGATGAAGCTAACCGGGTCTTTCAAAAAACTTCCAAAAATAATCTACCCTTAGATGGATCTAAATCCACTTCCCCTAATTCTCAATTTGACTTTCCTAGTTCTTCTTTGGTTGCTCCTTCCCAATCTTCCAATAGGGGATTAAATCCACCGATTAATGATATTGTGATGCAGAGCCAAGGTGAAGATTAACTTCACAAAAAACTAATGTCAATCTCAAAAACAATGAACTCTACTTGAAAACACCTTCAATCTGCCAAGCATCAACTCACCCTCAAGGGTCTCAACCCTTCAAATTTGCACAACAACACCAAACCTCCACCAAGGCCCTGAAAAAGTTTCTCAACATGCCAATGATGACAATTTAGTCATTTAAATGCAATCTCAAAGTCAGATGCTTCATAACCTTCAAAAACTCACCTTCTACCACTAGCATTCCTTGTAGTACAAGAAAACTGGTTTTTTTAGTCTTTAGACCAAATCCTTCCAAAACACCAAAGAAATAAAACATAGAATCAAGCACCCATTTCAGATTTATTTAACATATCAAAGAACTAGATATCATTCTTTTGGATCAAAGTCTTCAAAATTAAAAATTTCACAGTTTTAGGCCTCCAATTAGGCCATTTTTACAAAGAGGCCACCCTTAGATCTTCACACCAAGCTACCACACCTAAAAAAAGTCTTGAGGAATGATCCAAAACAATAGATTTTCTAGGTTTTAGGCCTCCAAGTGCACAACTTAAACTCAAATCTAAAAAACCCTCTTAAAACACAAGAACCTAGGGTTTTGGGGCACCATTATTGTTTCTCCATATTCCCAACCATCCCAGACCACACCAATTGCTCAAACATCCATAATTAGGTCCTCCCAAGCTTAAAAAACATTCACTTGGCTTCAGATATTCCTGCAACACCAATTCATAGGTTAGAGGCCTTATTTTCAAGTGGGAAATTAACATTTCCAGACCTTTATCTCTTCATTCTCTTCCAAAACTTAGTTCTCCACGCCTTCCACTCTCAAGAAATAATTTCCTATACCCTACCGAGTCACATTGGCATACAGTAGATGGGATGAGATTCAAGCCACTAAGAACTACAAACCCTTATACCTCTGTTCAGGAACCCATTAAGGAAAAACCTGAGATTTAAGACCCAAAATGAATGAAAGAACACTTATTAAGAAATATAAAGAAATGTTAAGACAAATGTCAACAATCCTACATCATGTCCTGATACAAAAAGGAGCTTGTATGGCATGTGCACAGGTAGAAAACACAGGAAAATAGTAAAATTTGAAAACTGAGCAATTGAAATCTTTATTGATTCAAAAAAACTCCTTCAACAGTCCCTGTCTCAAGCCCTTGAAGGCCTTAAGTACATTGTTATTCATTGAAATCCAACTTCCCAACACTTTTAACCACCAAAACTAACCTTTTTTGGAAACACATAACAAATTTTGTTGTATTAAACAACTCACAAGTTTGCACTTTTAGACTCCACCGACCTAATGACCTTAACTAATAACTTTTAGACCATTTGGAACCTTTCTAATGGTCTATTTTAGACCTTATTAAGAATAAAAGACTCATCATACCACATTTACCAACTAACCTTCCTTATTTAACATCAAACAATCACAAAATGAGGGTGAAGTGTGGGTGCTCCTGCACCATATTGCACATTTTGAAAATATTCTCAATGGTTCAGAAGAGGATTTAATGAAAATAGTCAATGAAGCCATGACTAAAGCTGCAGAAGATCTTATCCAAGAGATTGTTGATGAGGTTCTGGGGGAAGATGATCAAGATCAAAACACCCTCACACTCCCCATCACACAATCTGCTTCGAAGAGGAAATTAAATTTTAGTGAAGACAGTCCTTCTCTTCCATCTTCCTCCATTTTGACCACTTTGAACCCCATTTCTTCACCCCCCATTTCTCAATCTGATTGTGAATTAAAGGCTTCCACTTCTCCTCGTGTTAAAAGAGGTCGCAAATCCAACAAGGAGAAGACAAATCTTGAAATTGATGTTGGGTTACAATCTACATTGGAAATGAACCTTCGATCAACTACCAAGAAATCAATGGGGTTGAACACACCTTCTCAATGTTTGCAATGTGATTCTACTACGAGGACAAAATCTTCAGGAAGAATCAAAAAGAAGAGGAGAGAGGAAGTCTCTCCTTGAGGACAATGAGAGTCCTTTCTTGGAATGTTAGGGGCTTAAACGCCCCTAACAAAAAAATGCTTAATTAAGCGTCATTTTTTGGGTTCTTTATCTAAAATTATTTTGCTTCAAGAAACAAAACTTTCATGTACTTCATCCAAAGATACTTTCATCTCTTGTTCGGATTGGGATTTGATTGTCTCCCCTACTTTTGGAGCATCTGGGGGACTTATTACTCTTTGGAACAAAACTTTTATCAAGGTTAATTAGGTTGAAGTTAAGGCTAATTGGATTAAAATTTTAGTTCTTTGTTTGCGAACAAATTTACAGCGTTCAATCTATAATGTTTGCAGTCCCTGTTCATTAGCTGGCAAAAAGCAATTATGGAATCTTCTTTCGACAAGCCTTAAATCTAATGCTATGTTATTAAAAATTATTGCAGGGGACTTTAATGCTATCAGAGATTCTTCTGAAAAACTAGGTGGTATAATCCCCCCATCGACAATGTTAGAAGATTTCAATAATTTCATTCTTTCAAGCAATCTTTATGATTGTCCATTGAAAAATGGAATGTACACATGGACAAATAGGAGAAAGGACTTTCAAAAAATTGCTGAAAAACTAGATAGGTTCCTGCTTTCTGAAACTTGGTTATCAACTTCTTGGGACTTCTTTTTGATCATCATGCTCTTGAGTCTGATCATTTTCAATTTCATTCTCTTTTTTTTGAAGTAAGAAATACACTAGTATCCATTCAAGATTGGAAGCTATGTGGTTTAGGACCCAATTTCATGGATTTAATCAAGTTTTGGTGGTTCAACTCCACTTTTTTTGAAGGGACAAGGATGTTCCAATTGAGTAAATAACTATATTTTCTTAGGGAAAAATTAAAGAGTGGAACACTAATCATTTCAAAAAAAAAAATTCAAAAAAATTGAGAATTGAATTTGAAATTTTTGCAATATATGATGAAGTCATTAAAAAGGGAATGGATAGCTCTATGTATTTCCAAGAAAAGAAGTTAAATAAAAGTAGATCTTGAAGAAATTTTAGCTCATGAGGAATGCTACTAGAGACAAAAATCTAGAGAAACTTGGCTGAATGATGGGGATAGAAATACAAAAAAAATTCATACTTCAGCCAAGTTGTGTAGGTAGTCAAACAGGATCCTTTCAATAATGTCATCTTCAGGGATTTCTCTCACTTCTGATACTGAAATTGGGCAAGAAGCTATAAATTATTTTAGAAATCTTCTATCTTCAAATGGTTAGTTCAATCCTATTGGGGAGAATGAGGTAATTAATAATATCCCAAAACTAATAAATCATGAACAAAATAAAATGTTGATGGCAAAGTTTTCCATTGAAGAGATTAAAAAGGTGGTTTTTTCTATGGAACCTGAGAAAGCTCTAGGCCCAGATGGTTTCACAATTCTTTTCTTTCAAAAATGTTGGGATATTGTGGGTCATGATGTTCTTCTTGCTTTAGAAGAGTCCAGAAGATATAGAAAAATTCTGAAGGACTTCAATACCACATTCATTGCTCTTATTCCTAAAAATCTACTCCTTCCTTTAATGATTTCAGACCTATAGCTTTGTGCAATTCAATTTACAAGATCTTTACTAAAGCTATAGCTTCAAGACTGGGTAAGATTTTTCCTTTAATCATCTTGGAGGAACAAGGTGGCTTTGTTACTCGTAAGGAAACTCTTGAAGGTGCCATCATGGCACATGAGGTTTTACATTCAGTAATTTTTGAAATATCTACAGTAGTGGTTTTGAAATTAGACATGTTAAAATATTATGATAAGGTCAATTGGGATTTTTTAATTAAAATTCTTAGAAAATTTGGCTTTTCTTTAGCTTGGTGTAATTGGATCTATTAATTCATTTCAGGGGCAAGATTTTTTATTTTGATTAATGGTTCTCCACATGGTTTTTTCACTTCCTCTCAGGGAGTGAGAAAAGGGGATCTCTTGTCTCCATCTTTATTTATTCTTTTGGAAAAAGGTCTAAGTAGATCAATTATTGTTGCTCGTAATTCTAGAATTTGGAAAGGTATTTCTCTTCATTCCTATCCCCTTCCAATTTCTCACTCTCTCTTCACCGATGATACTTTTTTATTGGGTAAGGCAACAATGGCTGAAGAAAAGGTAATGGAAAAGATTATTTCAGATTATTGTTCTCATTCTGGACAAGTATGTAATCCTACAAAATCAAGGATCTTTTTCCTTAATGTCATCCCTTTGATAAAAAAAAAACAATTACTCAAATTCTGGGGTTTTCAATGTGACACCCTTCCTTGTAAATATTTAGGTATTCCTTTCTCTCCGGGGAAAGAAAAACACAGTTTTTGGGACAATCTAATTTCTTTCATATCTAATAGAATTTTGCTCTGGAGATCAAAGTGGCTAACCTTTGTGAGCAAATTAATCATGATTAAATCAGTCCTATGTGCTCTTCCAATCTATCTAATGTCAGTTTTAAGCTTGCCCAAAGGAAAAGGTTTGATCATTCAAAAATTTCTTAGAGATTTTTTTTGGTAAGAGAATGTAACAACTAAAAAGAAATTTCCTTTGGTAGCTTGGGATACTATTTGTGAGCCCAAAACCTTGGGTGGTGCTGGTCTAAGAAACATTTTTCTTCAAAATAAAGCTCTTGGAGAAAAATTAGTGTGGAAAATTTACTGCAAACCTGAAACCAAATGGTGCAAAATAATCACATAAATATTTAGATTATCTAAACAAGGAAAGAATTTTCACTCAAAAGCAGCTCCCCAAGGGTTCTAAGATTTGTAATTTTATCTCGTCTTGTAGATTTATTCTCTTGCCTCATCTTTCTTGGGTGATCAACAATGGGGAAAAATCTCTCTTTTGGGATGATTCCTAGAATGGATATAAACCTCTTCATCAGCTGGGTGATTTGAATCAGATTGAAATAGAATTAAAATTGAAATGGGGTTATAGAGTAACAAATTATATTGCAATTGATCCATCCAATCCTCGTGTTGGCAAATGGAAAGATTTTAGCTTTCTCAAAGCATCACCTATTGCTTTAGAAGCATTAAAATATGAACTTGACAAAGCGTCAAGTTTATTTCTCAAATAAACAAGATGAAATAATTTGGACCATATCTAAAACTGGCCAATACAATGTTAAAGATGACTATACTTCTCTTGTTAATTCTAATCAAAGATTATCTATTCCTTTGAAGCTTTTTTGGGGTCCTCATATTCTCCCAAAGGCTGGTGCATTTGCATGGTTAGTGATTAAAGACAAAATTTTAATAGGAATGAGACTTGATAGATTAGGCATTACTAATATTTTTTCATGTGTCTTGTGTAGATTTTTTTTGGAATCCACAGATCATCTCTTTATAAATTGTGAGTTTTCACAAATTTGTTGGCTTTGGCTGATTAGTAATCTTGGTTGGGTAGGTCCTTTGAATAATTCATTGTATCTTCACTTTCTTTCTTGGCCTTCTTTATTCCCCTCTTTGGTTCTCTCTTCTATTTGGAATATTAGTCCTTCTATCCTAATATGGAACATATGGTTGGAAAGAAACAATAGAATATTTAGAAAGAAATCATCATCTTTACCCTAGGTTTTGGAGAAAACTGAGATTTCAATCTTAGAGGTGACTAACACTTCCACTTTCAAAAGATGTCTTGGAAACACTTGTTTTTTTTTAATGTGATTCTTTTATTCTTAAACATTGGCATCTTCTAAAATCCCCTAAGGCAGGGTCAATCAATCTTAAATCCTCTCCATTAAACAAAAGTTCTTTTTCTTGGTCCCCTCCCCCTATGGGCTTCATCAAATTAAACTTTGATGGAGCCTCTAGAGGAAATCTAGGGAAATCAAGTATTGCGGTTGTTTTTTGAGATTGGAATGGGAACTTTGTGAAAGCAGTTTGAGAACAAATTCAGGATTGTACAAATAATGTGGTTGAGTTTCGTGCGGTAAGCCTTGGTCCTAAAATTGTGGAAAATCTTCTGATATCTCACCTTTGCATTGAAGGTGATTCAATGATCACTATATCAGCTTTAAAGAATCAGAGTACCCCTTCTTGGCATCTCAATTATATTTTGGGGTTTATTCTTAACCAATTGGATGTTTTCCCTAGCTACATCATTTCTCATTGTTATAAGGAATCAAATGGAATTGTGGATTCATTGGCCAATAAAGCTTTGGATGAAAACATTTCCTACCAAGAATTCTCACAAGAGGAATGCAATATTTTATTCAAGAATCTCCTTCAGTAATTATTTTGATTTGGGGTCTTAAAATTCTTGTTTTGTTTTATTTCCTTCTTCAAAAAATTTTGTATTCCAATTTTTTTCTTTGGATATGGAATTACCAAATAGGTGATCCCACAATATTGGTTTACAATTTTTGGCCAAACTGGACACTGAACTAATTTTTTCTAACTAAATCTTCACTTTTGGACACCTATAGCGGCTAAACCATGAGGAATTTGAAGATGATGCAAACTAGTGATTTGTGATTATTTTTCTGTAGATTCTAAATATATTTTTTCCAAAATTTTGGAATCAATTGCACTTATTTTTCCATCTCCTTGAAAACTAGTTTTTAATTAAACACCATTTTGGAGGATGCTCAGGTATAACACATAATTTTTTTTTTTTCATGAAGGATAAAATTCTATTTTTTCTAATTTAGATTTGTAACTATGATATCTAGTGCTTCCAATTGGTTTCATAGTGTTTTATTGAATATTTTTTCCTTAATCAAGTTTAAGTCAAACCAATTACAAAATAATTGAAATGGATAACACAAATTTTTTTGTATGTATTGAAATTCAATTTTATTTTTTTTGTTGGAACAAGGACTTCAATATCTAGTGCACTCATATTTTTCAAATTATTATTTTGATAATCTTCTATTTTTCCACATGTGCAAAACAAAGAGCTTGATTTTTCGGTGAAAGACCTACATTCACAAGAAAAAAAAAAAAAATATAATAATAAAATTAAATTTATTTAAAATTATACTTTTTGAGAAGCTTATAATAAGGACTACATACTTACAAAAAATAAATTTTAAATTAATTCATTTGATCCCCAAAAGGTAAATCAAAAGTGGTTTTTTATCACATTTTGATAGGTGTAAAGGAGACTTTGTTATAGGTATGGTTTAAAACTAGCAAGGTTCTATCCAAGGGGGTTTGATCTAAGGTAGTTTGATCAAACCCTCTTCAATTAGAATGTTTTAAATGGAAATTTTTAAGGCTTAAATCATTATATTTTCTAAAAATATGTGATTTCAACAAAAACAAGAATCTCCCAAAAATTGTAAACTAGCTTTGTGGGATCACCCAAATAATGGGCATTGAGGTGATTAATCAATCCTCTAAATAGGGCCCTCATGTGACTCATCTCTTCCCACTTGGCACAAGCTCTTTTTTTTTTTTTTTTTAGAAGTAGATTTATATTGTAATCATTCCTTTTGATTTTGATTGTTAGCTTGAAGGGAATTTATGAGGTTTGTCAGACTTAAATTAATTTTAAAATCTCTATGCTTTATTTTCCCTTTGAAGCACAAGTCATTTGTTCTTACCAAGGGAATTCTAGTGACGCGTCTTGACCTCATGCTCTTTCTCTGTAAATTATGTCCTTCTAAATGGACATTCTCCTAGATTGTACATATTATTTGATTTGCCCATTTATGGTGATTGCTTTGTTGGCTCCTTGAGGATTGGTGGCGGTCCATATTTTTGGGATTAATTTGGCATTGGTTCTAGTGAAGGATTTTGGTCTTCTCCAGTTTAAAATTTCACTGTTTTATTGGTCATTGATAGGAGTTATTTCATGAAATGGAGGACTTGGTTTTATTTTGTAAGACTTTTCCAAACTCTTTCTTTTTCAAGATTTAACACTTGGCTCGTTGGCATTCTTCGTGGGTACAAAATTTATCTTGATCATTTATTGCTATAAATTTGAAGTTGTTAAAATGCCCCTTTTCTATTCACTTGGCATTGTATCTTCTTCACTCGCCGACCTCTAGAAACTTCTGGCAAGCTTATTATGAGTATGGATAATTTATTCAGAGTTTTTGTCCCTCCTTGAATCCATGAAGTTAGAATGGATTCTCCAATGTCTAAAGAAAAGCTCGGGAGGGCCTTTTCATTCGAATGCAAACAAGTTTATGATGCAATTCAGATTGTTTTGGGCTTTGATTGGCTTGACATGCATACTTTTGTGTTGCCATAAGAAATGGCTTCTTGTTTTGTATCTAATTTGATGGACATTCTACGTGACATAGAAATGGTGAAGTTTATGGTTGGGACTTATCTTCTTCCTCATGTCTATCCGCTTTCTTCACTACAGCCCACTCTTGAAAGGTATGACATTTTATAGGGCTCTTGTCTAGTTGCTAGTATTATTAGTAGACAACACCTTCTTAATGATTACCGTCTTTCAAAGCTTTTATTAGCTATGGCTTATGCACTCCTTAATGAAAGCAATAGTGAATTGAAAGTTCGTTTGAAAATGTTTTCACATCAGCATGGTAACTCAGTTAGTGATCCTATATACATGATGTATAAGGAAATTCGCCTTCTAATTCAACATGCAATCGTTAAGCCTCACGAAGAATCACATTTCCCTCTGCCATCTGACATTGCGTCATCTGAGCGAAGCACATCTTGAGGATTTTTCATGTTCCTTTTTGAAATTTTGATCTCACTATTTTGGCTACATCTTGTTTGGAGAAAGCTTGTTTTCTTGGCATTTGTTGCAGGGTTTTAGCTCATTGGTTTAGAGACTTTTCTTCTTTGGGACCCTTTCTTTACCTTTTTGAAATCGAACTGATAGTTGCTCCTCTCTTCTCAAAGTCTCTTGGTTTCATTTGGCTTCTGCGTTTCAGCTTGCTCTTTTCATCTTTTCTTCATATTCCTCACTAGGATTTTTTATTGGTCACCTGGTTCTTCTTCTTAGGGAATCTATCTTTATAGTCTTAATGGCCTAAGTGGCTTGTTTTTGTAACTCATGAGCTGCAATTTTTCCCTTTTGGCAACACTCTTCGATTTGTAATACTTTTTATATTAATAAAATAATTTTTGTGGCTATCCCACCTTTACCATATATATATATATATATATATTCTTGAAGCTAATTTAAAAAATGATCAAAAAATTTAAAACTTGTAATATCTAAATAAAAGGTTGTGGTACAAATTTATTTGTTTATTTTGATTTAGATATATCTATAATTTTTTCTTGAATATTTTATAATTTATTAAGATCAAAGATATGTATCTCTTTTTCTAGAGATATTTCATTTTGATTAATATCTATTAAAAAATTAATTCTCACAATATTCTATTCAAAAAAATTGTTTATTTTGATCATCTTATTTTTCCTTCAAAATTAAATTAAAACTAACCTAATAATTTTTTTATAAATAAAATTTGTAAAAAATAATAAATATTATTTATCTTCATTTACGTTCTCATCAATATATATTTTAATTCATTTTAAATTTAATTTAATTATATTTACACTCCCTATTTTTTTATATTTATAGTTCTATAAATTAATTTACATTTTAATGAAATTATACTTATTATTATAAAAGATATTCTTAAACAACAATCACTTTAATATTCAAAAGTAAAATTTGATTAATTAAAAACTCTTTATCACCTTTTTAATAAAATAAGATATTAAATTACTTTTAATTATTTGATGGCTAAAATAGTTATTATTTAAATAAAATAATTATAATAAAACCCAATCAAACATCACAAACTTTAAGACATCCAATGTGAATCTTTCCCTTTTATTAATTAATTTTGACAATGTTGAAAATCTGAGTTAGCATATGCTATTCTCAATAACTTTTAATGAGACTTTTTCCTTTTCTTTTCTTCTAAAACTTTATTTAGTTGGCACAAATATACATTAAGCATAGATTTTAGACTATAGGCTTTATCACCGTACAATCTTTTGATTTTGGATTTTATGGATTAAGTCAAGGATGAATTTGGTACATTGAATTGCAAGAATTCCATCTAGCTAGATTTTACATTCACAACAATTGGTCGAAATGGATGAGTTAGGTTGCTTCAATTGATTCCCATATTCTAAAACACTTTTAAAGAAAGACCTAGAAGTCAACCAACATGAATTATAAAACATGTCTAATTGGGTTGAATCAATATTCCAGGACAAAGAGTTGTTCTACATTGAATGAATGGTAGCAAGAGGAGGCACACCCAACTAGACTATTGCACTTATTCATGATTAGAGTGGAATGAGATTTTTTTACTATCTAAGTTAACCTAATATATTTTTATATCAATAAATTAAAGTATGAGATATTTGTTCTATAGTTGTAAATGTGGAAAGTTTACTCGGAGTTTTTTTAAAATATCATTTTGGTTGGTAGTTCTAATACATAATTTTTTTTGTTTGATATATTCAATAGCTTTAAACTTTATCACTTAGAAATATTATTTTATTTTTATTTAGAGTGTAATGGCATGAAGTTTCAACATAGAAAAATTCTCCATTTATTTACTCTTATCTTAGAAATTATAAGTCTGATGATGTAAGCCCATCGTCGTCAGTTCATTCCTTCCACGTAGCCTTGTCTTTTTGCATCGATGGAGGAAAATTTGTTGAGGATGCACACGTGTTGCATGGATGTTTGTGTACCGCACTAGTGTCTTGATAGATTCTTACCTCTGAAATCTGTAGAAACAATATGTTTTCTAGTTGGCCACAAATGTAACGTTCTCTACTAGGTCTCGACTGATGAAAAATGACTAGTTGCCTCCATTTAACTATTCAAACTTGATTCTTTCATGCCTTCATGCAGATTCTCACTCTCTCTAGCTCATTCTTTCTCTCTTCTTGATCATTCTTGCTTCTTCTAGTTGCTACAAGCTCTCTTCTTGGCTCCTACAACATTCTCTTGCTACAACACTATTGTCTTTCAGGTCTTATGAAGCTCCATCCTCTTGGAAAGGCACAACCTCTTGTCATCTTCTCCTTTGAGTCTTGAGTGCTAGCAGAAGGGAAGGTGATATTGCTCTTCCTTTCATTTATTTGTATCATTGTGTCATATAAAGTAGCATTTAGGCTATCTTTTCACTCTATTAGATAGTTCCTTTTTCTTCTCTTCTTTATCGAGTTCTCTATATCGTTGCATATCTAGCTGTCGATGGAGGTGGGAACACCAAAACAGGGGTTTGACTAAGGAAAACCTCAAAGCACAACCCCAACATTTTTCCTATTCTTCTATGTGTCTAGGTACATGTTCATTCACTTGAAGCCAATCAGAGCACTAAATCATGAGTGGAAAGGTATCTTTTCCTACTCTTTCTTTATCATTTTCATACTAGAATAGATTTTTAGTATTCTTCTTGTTATACTCTCTATTTTTTACGTTCTCTCTATTAAATTGTAAAACTCCTATAGTCAAGTAGTAAGTAGGCCCTTTATGTTTTTTGGTTGTTTATCAGACCTCTGTTCATATAGGATTCCAACATGTCCCTGGGATGTCAGCATGGCTCGCTGGAGTCTGGTTCTCGCACTACCATCCTTAGATAGTGAGTAGTCTGGTTTGTGATCTAAACCTCTGTAGTTGACTCACTCAATTCTGGACACACATTTCTTTAGCAGAACGAAAATAGTGCATTGTTTTCCCTTCCTTTTTAGCCTCTCTCTCAACCTATCAAAAAATCTAAGGTAGTTTAGGGAAGTTCATTCCTTGAGGCTCTCACATGACCTAGAGCCTTGGGGGTGACAAATCCCTCTTCTCTACATTTTTGGTGAACCCAACATGAAATTCTTGTTTTCATTTCTTAGTGTTGGATATCTTTCTCTCGTGTCCTGAGTGCATTATGTACTTGTGTGTTGTGAAGCTTTATGAGATTTATGACTCAGTCAACAACCTCTAGACATGTTAGAAGGAGCTTACAACATATAGAGATGGATTCTAAGAAGGTCACTATCAGTCTTACCTTTGAGGAATTAATTTCAATAACAAATTCAAGTTTCTCCAACCCTTTTGGGGAAGCTCCTCCCATCCCTATGCCTCTTGCTTCTCCTTCTTCTTTGTATATGGAGGAAGATGATGATGTTGAGATCCTCATGATACAACTTCTTTCCCTAGATAGGAGACTTGAGGATTTCGAGAAGTACTTGGAAAAAGTGAAAACTTTGGCAAAATTAGTTAAGGTTGTTACTAAATTAAGAGCTATGTCGGATGAGGCAGGAGAGGTGTAGAATTTCTCTAGGGCCTTACAAACATTGTGGACACTCATGTCCCTCCGTATAATTCTATCTCAGCCACCATCTAAGACCTAATCTTTGTTTATTTAAATGATTCCCATTCTCTTTTACCATACTTTCTACATTTTCATATACACACACATACATGTATTTATGTATATGTATATGTATACATATACATTTATATATACATATTTACTCCCATGTGTAATTGTTTGTTATGGCTTACGAGTTCCATACAATATTACTTCCAATGGATAACTTAAATTAAAATTCGAGCATCTCTCTCTATATAGAAATTTTATTTTTGTTTCATCAAACACAGAGTTTTAAATGGACAATTTTCATATCTACAAGCCATATATATTCAAACACAAAATTAGTTCAAGTCAGGAAATTCTCATTCTCAGAAATATTCAATTTGATTTAAATGCAAGTCATCATGCCCTTCTATCGTGTGTGCACCCAGATTCCAACTGGCTTACCATTCGATCCGGTTAAACAATCCTACTTCAACCATGTTCTCATCCTTCATCCTGTCACCCTGCTACTACACATAATTGAAAATTGATCAATAATGTTCAATCCTTGATGACATATATAAAAAGTAGTATATGTATATTTGAATGCTTATTCAAATGTATATTTGTTGAATTCAAATGATGACCGATAGCATACTAATATCGGGTTGATAATTAAAGCAAATACGATGATGGCAGTAAGACCTACCATGAA
Organism: Sequoia sempervirens; assembly: GCA_007258455.2. Classification (NCBI taxonomy): domain Eukaryota; kingdom Viridiplantae; phylum Streptophyta; class Pinopsida; order Cupressales; family Cupressaceae; genus Sequoia; species Sequoia sempervirens. The sequence continues at coordinate 31,635 of VDFB02323701.1, read as the reverse complement.
TTTAATGGCTATATTTGAATTGCGTAGTAGCTGGTGGCAAGGCCATAATGCCTCCACCTTGGGAATGAAAAATATAGAATGTTGTTTCCATTTTTTAATAACACATAGGTAGTGTGGTGAAGAAAATCACAGGAAAGGTGGATCATAGGAAGGAAAAAGTAGATGAGTTCAAAGGAAAAAGCTAGGGATAGCTTAATTGGTTCGATATTGAGGTAATTTGAACTATGCAAGAAATATAAACTTTATTTTATTTCCATTATTTCCTTCTTTATTATCAAACGATAGAAAATTTCATTTTGTATATCGATTTCTTTCATTTTTATTTTTTCTATGAGTATATTTGATAGAAGCCATGGCCTTAGGCCGAATGGCATAGTGTTGACCTCTGTGGGTCACTTGTTTGCATTATGTGTATGAGATCTTTCTTTTAGGAAGCCATGTGGCTAGCTCTATGAGCTAAGATGAGCCTTTCAGTGTTAAGCACAAGCGGTTCTTCCTTGAGGCCGCTCACATGAGCATGCCATACAATAGCATTCGTATACTTTACACCATTTTATTATAACTCACTATGAATAAACAGTGATGAAGATTGATTAAGGATTCCCTTAGAAGAGGGTTTGTAACCCTGTAAATTTTTTTCATATGATTTTTCACCATCCTAGCGTCTGTCGAGGCTCATAATGCTTCAAAAGCCGGTCATAAACTCATGTTGTTTTAAATTTTAAGCCCACAAGACTATCAAAATTAATCCGATGACAATATAAGTGATTCCTCCTATACATATTTGGGATCAATTATGATCCAGGGGAAATAAAAGACCCCTCTAAATGTTGTATTTTCTTGTATTTCATATCAAACCCTTATATTAAAATGGGACAATAACATCAATTGGGAAGGGTTGTGTTTATTGTTTTTAAGCCTTGAATGAATGTAGGCTCTTGCTATGAGGTCGACCTCGTTTGACGAGGACGATGGATAGAAAAACCATGTTTAAATGAAATCAAGGTCAGCATGTAGAATACCCTCGCACGCATGGTAATAGACAATAAAGTACATAGGCATAAATTTTGAATATAATTATGATGATCTTGACCATTAGATGGTTCATAGCTTGATGTTATAGTCTATTGGGAAACAATATTTTCTTCTAAATATTGTCATACTGTCCTTATGCTTGATACAGGGTAGATTTTTACTTTAATATTTTTTGTACAATGTGGAAGAATCGTATTATTTCTTCTAATTGATAGTGAATCATATGCTTGTAAAAGTGATCATTTCTTATAAGAACAATGAGATATCTATAACAAAGCAGTGATATTATTGATTTTTCTTAAAAATGAATTGTGGAAAAGAGAATATGAATGCTTTGTTGCATTACAACTTTGTTCGATTTATAAGTGTTTAAATGATAAATGTGCATATGTGAGCAGCTTGCTTATAACTATATAGTAGGAACATTAATTTTTTTGTTTAAGCCAAGAATGTACTTAAGCAAACAACTAGTTTTGCAATTGTTTAGAAGGAAACAATAAATGTATGCTCAAATAGTATGTATGAAATTGTAAGGCCTATACCTTTCACTTGACAATGAAAGGTCAAATAGAATACTATCTAGGTTCACAATTTGAATTAATGTATTTTTTTCTTCAGAATGTATGCACAAACTCAAACATAAGTAGGTGCATATATGTACATGCACATAGACTTCGTCTATGTACATACACATACTTGTGACATACCTTTTTTTTTTTTTCTTTTAGTACTTTCATTTTAATGGAAAAATGCTTGAGATGATAAGTAGAAATTATTCATAAGAATGAAGTGACCGAATGATGAATTACTTCGTAAATCATAAATTTGTTTTTTAGATTAAGCTTACTTTACATTTTGATAGACATTTATGAAGAAGCAATTTGAATATTGAAACAAAATAGTGATACCTTAGTTGACTAGAGCATTTATGGGTGGTTGCTACTAGAGGGTAGATAGTTGTTTAGTACAAGGTTACCTTCTGAGACAGGTGTCAAAATGGGTCAGAGAGTATAGGTTTGCTTTACCAAAACCTATCATTTGTTGTTGTTACAACACACTTTTATGCTTGGCCAAGCAATATGGTTTATTATGTATGCATGAATGAACTCTATGATTTCACTCTCTCTGCCATTTATAGCATAGATCTTGCACTTTCTTTTCCTAGCATGCAAGATAGAATTTTCATGTTGATGTTGGGCACACACCATATTCCACCTTGTAGGTTGTTCTCTTGATAAACTCTCTATGTAAGGTCATGCATTCTTCATGTCAGAAGAATACCGGGAAAGCGTAAGCTTCGTGGTTGGGTGGTAAAGCGCTTCAACCATGTTCTCATCCACCAGTGGAGGTGAGTGATGAAGAAGAACCTTAATGTTCATCAAACTAATATAGTCTATCTTGTAATTTGATGTAACTATCATTTAAGTACTTGATGAAAAATGTACCTTGAAATGATATTATGGCCTTTGGTGCCAAGTGAACATGATATTGTAATTTTGAATTTTGAAGAGAATACAAGAATCTTTGACTCTTTTTAAATGGACATGTGTAGCTATAATTGAATTTAGCCACTAGTTATGTCTCTTTAAAATTTGGAGTATATTCTTGTGTTAATTACAATAATATTAAATAAGTAATAATTAGGAATAGATTATTACAACCACTATTTAAGAAAAATAGAAGTCTCTATGCCTAGGGTATCGATATGTATGGTCAAGATTGGACCTTCCATTGACACCACCTTTGGTCCTCAATTGACCCCCACCTTCAAGTAAACAAGGTACCCTTGGATTTCAACTCTTCCAACACTAATGCTTGTGGCGGTAATCTTAGAGTACATATTGGTCTTGATGGTGGGGTCCCTGTTAGAATGGGGGTTGGTGACTCTGGTGGTCCTAGTGGAGAAACTACTAGTCATGTTTCATCCTCTGAATCTATCTTAAATTTCTTGTTGTAAAACATGGGTCAGAAGCAAAACCAGTTAGTGAACCTATCTAGTGCTACTTCTCAACCTATCTTTCAACCTTTCTTCCACCATAGTCCTCTATCCATTGCTATTCTAAAAAATCCTATCCCTTAGGGGATGGAGATTCCAAAATTTGAAAAGTATTGTGGTCATGGAGATCCTCTGATGTGCATTTTGACATTTAATGCTATGTGTACTAATTTCTTCTATCACGATGCTCTAATGGTTAAGCTCTTTTTGAGATCCCTTAAGGACACTGCCCTTGAGTGTTACTGTTCCTTACCAAATAACTTTATCTTCTTGTTTGATTAGTTGGTAAATTAGTTCCTCAAGCAATTCCAGGCCAACATCAGACCAAAGATGACCTTTTGGATCTCATTCAATGTAAGCAAGGGGAGCAGGAAAAGATGATTGATTTTATCGCTCCTTATTAAGTGTTGTTCTATCAAATTTCTTATCCTCTATCGGACTAAAATGTGCAAAAGGTTTTCATTGGAAACTTATAGAAATCACGGCAAGAATTTTTTCCTTAATGAAATATACTTCTTTTGCACTCATTTTTTCCATATCACGTGAGTACTAGTAGATGGTGGTGTAGTTTAGGGGTTTGTCTTCACACTACTGTTCTGATTTAACCAATCTTTAGTGTCGATCTTGGGAAAACAAAAATCTATTGTGAACATTGTCTCTACACCCAAAGATAAAAGTTTGAGGTGCAATAAACACTTCACAAAGCTATCAGATTCTTATACTAATGTTTGAACATTGCTAGAACCCCTACCTTTTTTGAGCCCTATCTTGAGTGGTATGAAAAACACCAATTTTTACAATTCCATTGAGTACACAGACACGATACTGAGTGGTGCATGTGTCTACATTATGAGATCTAGGACCACATTGATGACAAGACTATCCATCTCGATGGGGAAAAGAAAAATTCTAATAAGTTTGTATCAAAGGATAACAGTGAATTGAAAATTTATACTGATTTGTTTCCCTCTCACTCAACAAATCTAGTAACTCCATCTTCTGCATGTTCTAAGCTAGTTCCATAGAAATATGTGAACATGGTCTCATTCACACATATTCCTCTGGCTGAGCTTGTGAATGCAAAACTTGACATAACATTCACGTCATAGGACTTTCCTTTAAATAGGGAGCTCTCCCCTTTATACATCCCCACTCAAATTAATGAACACTTCGTAATAGGAATCTTGGTCAATCTGACAAATAGGGTGAATGTCATAATGGAGGAAGCCCTATTCATAAACAACTTATACAAGGAGGAATACAAAGAGTCACAGGCCACTCTTCGTACACATGATGAACTCTCAATCACCCCTATGGGCACCATCTCTCTTTCAGTATTAGTTGGACCCAAAGTTGTTGATGCATCCTTTGTTATAATCCCATAATCTAACTTGTTAAGGGTGAGACTAGGCATTCCTTGGCTAGTCTCTATAAATGGTGTTGCTTTTATGGTTCAAAAGTTCCTAAAATTACCTCATGAAGGTTTTGTGCATGTAGTGCATGAAACCAACTATAAGTTGCTAGTGTCACATGGGGGCTTCTCATTGGGTCACTTTTGGCATAGTCTAGTCAAACCTCTTTCTCTAAGAGGATATTTTTTATACTGTGCATATGTTAAATATAATACTAGGGGCATGACACCAAAAGCTAGCTATATAGTCTCCCCTTATGCAATATTTGTGAAGGATTATATATGATTGCACAACAACAAGTTGCTTCTTCTACCTAGCTAAAGGGGAAGGGGAAGTTTCTTGTGCTCAAGGGCCTTCTCCTTCCATCTCATCCATTCTTACTTCTACTTCTCATCCTATTATGACATTTTCAAATCCCACTCCCATGCCTTGCATGGGAATAGCTATGGTGCCCGCATGGAAAAAAGCAAAGCATCAAGTTTTTGAGATTCTTATTTTTCCCACAATCCCTAGACCTATTGTCTATGGAAAGGGGAAGGGTCCTTGTGGGGCTACTCTAGTGTTTCAACCTTTGTGACCTCCTACTGCTCTTCCTCTTGCCCCTAGGCTAGCGGATGGGAAAAATCCCATTGCTAAGGTGCTCGTGGTTGTTTCTCCTCCTGTGATTATTTCTGAATTTGTGCTTCCTCCTCCTGCTCCTGCCTAGGAGATCGTCCTTTCATTGGCCATAGTTGTGAAGAATACTCCTGTGGCTGAGCAACAACCTTTAATCTCTTCTCAAGCTATGTCTTCCAATGCATGTAGCTAACATAACTAGCTTGCACATGAGCACAATCATGAGTGAAAGGCTCTCACTGCCGAACATGTTGCATTATCGCAAACAAAGGGGGAGCCAATTGCCCCTATTTCTATGTCCTCTTCTACTTCTTCTGCCTTGGTTCCCATTACCTATGTTTTTCTTCCAACTCCCTCGGCGGGTCCCGATGATGTTGACCCCAAAAGGGTGTAGGTTTTTATCACTCCCTTTGTGGAGCCTCCTCTTTTGATGTCCCTCTTATACATCCTTTCCTTCTCTCAACCCATCGACATTCCAAACACAATGATGGTGTCTGTTGTGGTTTTGTCTTCTTCCCTCTCCACTTCCACTTCTTTTGTGGGGATTCCACATCCTCCATTGAAGCACAAGCTTGAGGATGACCTCACTATGAGTAGAGGTTGGAAGAAGGGTTCAACTTCTTCGAAAGTGACTATTTTCTTAGCCTACACCATCCTCATGATGGAGGTAGCTCTTGCTTCTCTTGAGTTAGTCACCATGGCCCTCCTTGAGCTTGTTCATGACATCCATGTACCTCACCCTTCCCTTGAAAAGTGCATGTTTAATTTGGTGGAGTACATCTCATCTCTGTCCTCAATCTTTACAAGATCGATGAATTTCTCTTCATAAGAGCTTGGTGAAGAAGACCATGACAGGCCTTCTTCCTTGGCCCTTGTTGCAAGTGAGTAAGAGGGTCTTCATGTTCTCTTCTTCATGTTTTGATAACTTTAGGGATTAATGATCGTTCATTCATACACTATGTTATATCTATTTTTATATATCAATAGATTTGACCCTTAGCTCCCAGATCCCCTATCTCTTGATTTCTTCATCTCCTTTTGTCTTTCCTTTCTTGTCTACTTCTTGATGTTGTGGTTCTTAAGTGTTTTCCATTGTGTGTGTGGGGCAACATACCATAAAATACATTTTTTTATTGTTGCATGTCATAACATCTTTGCCTCTCCTTTCTCTCCTTAGGATGCCATATGTTGTTGCAAGGTGTCACCCTTGGTCTCCTCAACATGGGCTAGCATGATGCTTGGGCTTTGTGACATGGTTTAACTGCCTCCTAAGGATCTTGGAGATTGTATAAATCCAACAAATTTATTGGGCATTAACAGGTCAATATTTTGGTGCAATGATAGCCGCCTTAGGTGCAACAATTGGTATCAAAGCCAAGGTCACAGGTTCAAACCCTTGAATTGCACCAGGGGGGATTGTTGTAAGGTGTCTCCCTTGGTCTCCTCGATGTGGGCCAACACAGTGCTTGGGATTTGTGACATGGTTTAACCACCTCATGTGCATCTTGGATCTTGTATAAATCCAATGGATGTATCGAGCATTAACAGGTTGATCTTTTGGTGCAATGGTAGCTGCATGTGCAACATGTGCTCCTCTGCATAACACACACCATCCTAAGGGGGGCTACCATGTTGTTCTAGTTTTCCAATAAGGATATTTCTTTCAAAAGGATTCCTTGGTGTCAAATTTCTCTTTACAATGAATTCCTTGATGAAAGGATCTCTTATTGAAATTTCTCATTTTCCAAAATGAAAGGATCTCTTATTGAAATTTCCCATTTTCCAAAATGTTGTATTCTCTCAAGACTCCTAGATGATTTTTTTTTTGAAAAGGTATCATATGCGAAAGAATCTGAAAACTTTTCTTTGAAAAAGGAGCACTTTTTCTAAAATGAAAGAGTCTAAAAACTATCCTTTGAAAAGGAGAATTCTTCCCAATGGGTTCCATTACGAAATGATATTTCAAAAGGATCCCTTAATGATAGAATAACTTGTGGAAAAAGTTATGTATTTCAATTAGAGCATTCCTTTGAATGGACCCATTAGTGTCTTGAAGGGTTTCTTATTGAGGGAACCCCCCTTTGAAATATTTTCTAAAATGAATTATTTGGTGTCTTGCAAAATTTTATGTCTTTTATCTAATATTCAATGTTTTCATTTCTTGGTGTTAGACATCGTATATCCTCACATCTAGCTTGGGGGTAGCATGACTAGACCCTTGTTTTCTATGACTATCTTGAAGCAGAGTTTGCAACAACCACATACTTATTTGATTAGTGTATGTCTTGTGTCTATCTGATCAGATTGTGTCTTATCATGTTTCCTTGTGTGTCTTATGATTTTTTTCCTAAATTTTTTTGTCTGTAGCCTAACATGTTTGTGGTGAGATTGCAGCTAGCTTTGCAGGACATACAACCTGTGGAGCCATCTCTTCTTTCTTCATGTTTAGGTGCATTGGATTAAATATTTTCTTCCTCGATGCTATTGGTATATTCTCTTCAATCTCTTTCTACTTTAGATTTCATCTAAACTGACATGTATGCTCACTAAAGTGGGGGAAAATTGTAGTGGCATGAATTTGCAACCTAGGAAAATTCCCCATTTATTTACCCTTACCTTGGAAATTATAAGTCCGATGATGCAAGCCCATCATCGTTAGCTCATTCCTTCCACAGAGCCTTGTCTTTTTGCATTAGTGGAGGAATATTTGTCAGGGATGCATGCATTTTGTGTGGATGTCTATGCACTGTGCTAGCATCCTAATAGATTCCTACCTTTGAAATTTATAGAAACGTTATGTTTTTTGGCTGTCTATGAATGTAACATTCTTTGTTGGGTCTTAACTAATGAAAAATGACTAGTTGCATCCATTTAACTATTCAAACTTGATTCTTTCAGGCCTTCTTGTAGATTCTCACTCTCTCTAGCTCATTCTTGCTTCTTCTAGTTGTTGAAAGCTCTCTTCTTAGCTCCTACAACATTTTATTACTACAAAACTATTGTTCTTACAGGTCTTACAAAGCTCCATCCTCTTGGAAAGGTGTAGCTTCTCATCATCTTCTTCTCTTAGCCTTGAGTGCTAGCAAAAAGGAAGGTGATATTGCTCTTTTTATTTTTATTTATTTTCATCATCATGTCTTATAGAGTAGCATTCAGGCCATCTTTGCACTATATTAGATAGTTCTTTTTCCTTATCTTCTTTATCAATTTCTCTATATCATTGCATATTTGTCTATCTATGGAGGTGGGAACACCGAAATAGGGGTCTGACTGAGGCAAACCTCAAAACAAAACCACAACATTTTTCCTATTATTCTATTTGTAGGTAAAGGTTCATTCACTTGAAGCCAGTCAGAGCACTAAATCATGAGTGGAAAGGCATCTTTTGCTACTCTTTCTTTGTCATTTTCATACTAGAATAGCTTTCTAGTATCCTTCTTGTTATACTCTTTGTTTCTTGCATTCTCTCTATTAAACTATAAAACCTCTACAGTTAGGTAGTAAGTAGGCCCTCTATATTTTTTGGCTATTTATCATACCTTTTTTCATACCAAATGATATAATGACACCCTGGAGTTTGGTTCCCATGTTGTCATCCTTAGATAGTGAGCTACCTGGTCTGCAGTGTAAAACCTCTATGGCAACTCACCCGATTCTGGACACACCTATCTTTAGCAAAAGGAAAAAGTTCATTATTTTCCCTTCCTTTTCATCCTCTCTCTCAACTTGTCAAATAATATGATTTATTTTAGGGTAGTTTGTTCCTTGAGGCTCTCTCATGACCTAGAGCCTTAGGGATGACGAATCCCCCTACCCTACATAGAGTAATTTTAGGTTGTAGATTAACACATTCACTATGTAAGTTAGGATTGTTTAGACAACCTTAATCTATTTTACGTTCACTTGGTCAATCTTGGCCCTTTCAATTCAAATTTAAAATTTCATTATGGCCTTAGATGGACTTAATGTACTATTACATTCATTTATAGACTCATGCACAATAAGGTTTAATTTGTGCATACAATACTTGTATAAAATGACATCAAACTAAATCATTTTTTCATTAAGTATTAGTCACAATAATCATCATCATGTATTGAAATAGTCAAAACCTTTGATCTCCACTCTATCATAGCTCTTTCTTTGCATTGATAATAACAATTATATTAGCTCTTGTATCAACAATATTAAAACCCTAGTTCTCATGCCCTTGGTTAACTACTAAGGCATTCATTACACTACATCCATTGCATTAAGCCTCAAGAAGTCATTATGTTGTACAATTTTCATTTCCAACTACTTACATAGCCACTAATTGACATATCTTCCAATTTATCCTAAAATTCTTAAATCAATCAATAGGACTTGACTATAATCAAGGATGTTTGATGGATTCTTCATTATTTTAGGAATTTTCAATGATGCCTCTTAGCACCACCAAGTTTTCTATTTTTTTAATATTAGAGAGAGAGTATAAAAATATCCAAGTTTAGATACAATATGAGGTGAAAAAACCAACCAACCTCATCAGCCAATTAGGGCACAAAATGTCAATTAGATACATAAAAAAATTGCACAAGATAATACTAGCTAAGAGGATCTCCAAAAAGGCCAAAACATACTATAAAAGTAACAATAATAGGATTTTCTTCATCTTGAGTGCTTAAGTATTTCAAAAATAGGAAAAAATAAATTGGATTATTGAAATTTCTATTAAATTTAGATGGTTCTTCTTCAACTAGTTTGGGTACCTTATTCTTCTTCATGTACTCTTGCAACACATGTAGCTCATATTCATCTAAGTTGTTCCTATCCTAAGGAAATACATGATTGTTCACAATGTCCTTATAAACCAAAGCCAAACCCTCTTTGAGAAAAATCATAAATCTCTCTTTTAGGATATCTAAGATTATGGACACCTGCAAGCTCAAGTTGAGAATTAGTAAGAAGCCTTATAGTTCCTTGGAAGAGGTCCTCATTCCTATATTTCTATTTATGCCACAAAGTTTCACAAGTCAACAATAACTGAAAAATGATTAAGATCAACATAAAATATATCAACATATCCAAAAATCACCTCAAACCAACTAAAAACCTCCCTACAATTACAACCTAATGTACTACCCAAAAAGGCTGATGATAAATTAAATGAAAATGGGAATTCGAAATATAGATGCTACATTGGTTAACAGAAAAACTAGGCTTGGGAAAACCATTAAAGACAACAAGTTTCTTTAAAATCAACAACCATCTAAAAAAAAATTCTTAGGCTCAAACACAGGGCACCATAAATGATTCAGCAAAAAGGAGAAATCAAAATTAGATACCCCTAATTTCTAATTGTTATGAATATTGTTTAAAACCTCTTTCATGTCCACCAATAAAGCATACAATTTTTTGGAGGTAATTTTTACTAACATAATTTTATCTTGCCACTAAATATCCAAAATTTTAGTATTAAACATCAATTCAATAGGAAACTTTACACTAAAAAAATATTTTTTAAAATAGAGAATTATTTTTCAGGTGACAACTAAGCCATACTTATTCTTAAAAAAATTCTAACTCAAGATGATACCCCCTACAAAATAGTGCCAAAGTTGTCAATGCTTTTTTCCACCCAATATTTAGTAGAACAACCTTATAGAAGGGACAAATATTTATTCTTCTAGTGTAGGATCCACTAGATGGATTTGTACACAAGGAATACCTTATCTTTTCCAACCCCTACAAAATAGTGCGAAAGTTGTCAATTCCTTTTGTCACCCAATATTTAGTAGAACAACCTTGTAGAAGAGAAAATAATTTATTATTCTAGTGTAGGATAAATGCTTAGTGTTTTCCTAGGTGTTGATGAGTGTTTTTGTATGCATGAAATCAGATAAAATACTAGGTATTCAATCTCTCTTAAAAGGAAATATGATCCTAATGACTCAAAAATACCACCCCAAGGCTTTGATTGTCAAGTCTTGACTTGCAAAATAACTCTATATATTATGTGTATTTTCTATTTTCATGAGGGGCCTTATATTTACTCATTGGAAACCTAATGAGGGATTTAGATAGATTTGAATGAACTATAAAACCCTGAATATATCTCCAAATCTGGGATCTAAAAATAAAATAATGGTGTCCCTATATACTAACTCCCTAATTTTAAATAAAATTCAAAATTTTAGTTTGAGAAATGAAAAAGATGGAAAATTTCCTATAGACAACTAAAATAATGAATTAGTGCTACAGATAGATAGATGCCTCACATAAACTAGTTTCTATTTAATTAGAGAAATACTCGCAATGTTGCAAAAATAGTGCAATCTCCAATGGATGTAAAGGTTTTCAAATTGTAAAAATTTATTTAAATATTCAAATTTGGCACACTTAAAAAAATATTCAAAATCAAACTTAATTCAAAACTACGTTCATACTAGCCATTTAAAGTAACTCACAATCGGGAAGCTAAAAATTGTATGAACCAAAGATCTATCAAATACCACAACACTTCATCATGAATTCAATTTAATTTTAACTTATATTCAAAAAGTAACCATGATAAACTATTGAAACAATCCACATTACACCAAATCAATGCTTCTTCTTTTATTAATTTTAACATATTTTTTATTACAACAATTCTTGATATCTCTAACATACCTCTAAAACTGAAAATATATGATCTTTATTGAATTATAACTAACTCTATTACTCATGTTGCTAACTATACTATATCTAAATTTCTACAAGGAAGAATAAATTCCTATATATGAGAAGCAAGGAAACCTTAGAATACAATGAATGACTAGGAATCATCAATCACCAAGGGCTGGGATTACATTTGAATTTAATATTTGGAGTTGCATTTCATATTTAGCATCCATCTCCAACTTAATTTAGTTAGAAATTTTCCCTAATAGTTTTCTTTATATGGAAATGGAAAAATAACCTCCTTTGTTTCAAATTTTTTAAATATATGACACCTTTAGGAGATAAGATAGTTGGCACACAACTGGCATAAATATGGCACACTTTCCTATTAAATTATCCAAGGGAAAGAATAGTTTTACATGCATCACATGAAGGAACAATAGGAAATCATCATTGATCATAGTTATCCTCTCTACCCTTTATTTACATATATATATCATGAATGCAATAAGAATTGGAGTGACTTCATCAAGTTGTGGACCTGAAGCAATATGAACTTTGAAACATTGGGTATCATAATTTTTGACAAAATATTGTTTCTCCCTCCAAATATATTTTCTTTCCTAATAAATCTTAATTTTCATAAAAAATAAAGCAACACCTAACTCAACTTTATTAGAAGGAATATTTGGATATCTTCCATATAACATTGAATTCCATTGCTTCTTGACCAATTGATCATCAAATTCAACACTTTTTCAACATTCTTCCTAGTTAAAATATTAAAAATTCTATTACAATTCATTAAAACATCATTATTTAAGTATTTATGTGTTAAACATATTTCTTAGCCTTGTCTACAATTTCTCTTTTGAACCTCATAGCTTGCATTAAAAAATGGGGTTCTCTCAACTTATTCTTGCTAAGAATTCCTTCCTTTATTGATACTTTAGAAGATATCCCTTTGTGGCTTCTCGCTAGGGAAAGACCATGTTTTATTTATCTTAGTATTTAAAACTAAGAACTTTTTGTATTTCAATCACATCATCTATTTCTCTATTCCCTTATCAAAAATGGTATCCAACCATGTCTATGTAGCCTAAGACATAGATTTTTGTTTTCAATTTTGTCCACTTTAGATTTAGACAACACTACCAAAGGAATGAAACTACTTGCTTCCTTTTATATTGGACCAATAAAATTCTTTATATATTCATGTATCTCTTCTACTTGTTTTTTCAATAGAGCATTTTTAGCTTCATATTTTCTCATTCTCTACATAATTTTATTAAAAAATCTATGCAACTCCTCAACATCCTAAATTTTAGAAGTAGGACCTAAGTTGAGAGTAGAGACATTGAAATAGTTAGGTATAAAATATCGATCATCTTTATTAACTACTAGTGTGGAAACATACAAAAATATAGACCCCAATGCATTGTTGGTCATATGTGATCTTATTTTTTCTTTATTTTTCTCCATAGGTTGATCAATCCTACTCAATAAGCTAGATAAATCTAAATATGAAGTCTCAATGACTAGTTTCTTTTGTGTTAGATGTGATTGTAACCATTTAGGTACTATTGATTCTTCTATAACTTGTTCTTGTATATGGGAACTAGAAATATGAGGGATTCTAATTTGAATGTTTTCTACATTTATTTTTTCTTTACTCTGATGTTGAACATCGAAATACTATTCTAGTTTTATTCTAGTTTTTCATCATGATATTTAGCAACAACATCTTATTGTGTATGCTCCAAAGTAGATTGATCTACTGACCCATCTTTCATTTCATCGGTGACTTTCTCACTTTGATCAATCTTCTCTATCAAAATCTCTTGTGATATTGGAAGAGATGTATTTACATTTCCCCTCTCTTGAGCTTCCAAATCCCTATACACTTGTTAAATATTATCTAATGAGGGAGATTCAATATTCTCCTAGGAATTATGAGTCATTTATAATATGGGATAGCAGTTCTTTATTTAATTTAGAAAGAATTGAGCAAGCACCTTATTGAAGAAATCAAAAAGGGGAAATAAAATATTGTGGTAGATCTAAGGAAGTAGAAGGGAGAGAGGTGGATGGAATGGTGAATGAGATAGTGACATGGTATATTAGGGTAGTAAAAATGAAGGTGATGGTGAAGGTGAATGTGAAGAGGAAAAAGGGGGTGATGAAGTATTGGGAGAGGAATCAATAGTAATAGGTGAAATAGTTTTGGTGGTAGAATTAACATCCTTTGTGGTAGAAGTAACAAAAGAGGAAGGAGGCAGTATAGATTTTGAAGGAGATGAAGTGGAAAAAGGGGTGTGAGAAGAAGGAATGGGATCATGAGATGAAGAAGAGATAGGAGGTTGTTAAAGAGAAATAATATTCTCACTTTTTTTTCTCTTCTAGGGAGGCTACTTTTTTGTATCTTTTGTAGGCCCACACTTCCTCTTATATACTCTTTTTTGAGCTATAGGTTATCTGTCTCCCTCTTTATCATTGATTTTTTATTATATATGTACCTTTTTATTTTGAAGAAGTAGAAGCCATCTCTCCCTCGAGTGTTTTTGGATTCTCATCTTTGTCCTTGAAGGTCTCTTCTTTTGAGGATACAAGTTCTTCCATTAATTCAAATGTTAATTCAATACCTTTTTTCCATCAAATAAAATGCTTGAATCTCTACTTATCTTTTAGTAAACTTAAGGTACCAGCCTCATTATTTCTTCTAGGTCTATAGCCTCTTCTTCTAACCAATCAGGGAGTGGGATTGGTTTGTTAGATACTTCACTATACTCTCCCCCTTGCACTATTTCTCCATCATCGTCAACTTGATTAGACACCCTCATAATCTAATTTTTTTTTATGTATTCTAATGAAAACCCATAATAGGATATCTTCCTAACTTAACGTTCACCTTGATAGTTTTCCCATAAGTCTTCAATATCTATTTTATGTCTATATTTTATTCCAATTTTTTTATTTGTCTTATCATAGTGATCAAAGTTCTTTCTAGTTGATGGAAAACTAGATGAAAGAATTATAATTCTACATCAATCCCTTCTTCTAATTGATATATTTGATAATAAAATGTTTCTTTGACTACTAGGAGGGGGTAAGGTACAACAACTCTATGAATATCCTTTAATAATTTATTTGAAGTGAATATCATCCTATTTACTTCCAACTGCACTAATTTTTCAATAGGATACTTTTGGAGTATATAGGGTGCTCCTGAAAAACCCTATAATCTTAGGTATGTGAATTTAGTATTTTGGATAACCAGTAACCAAAGCTTTGAAATAACTGCATAGTGTAGTGTAGAACTCCAGTCCTAGACCTGCATAAACACAAGGAATAAACACAATATTAGATCAAATGCAAGTTAGTATCAAGATTCCCCATGAAATCCATTTAAATTACAAAGAACAAGAAATGAGATGAACATAAGAAAACATAAACAAAAGCAATCAAATCCTATTCAATGTAAAGCAAACTCTTGATCCCATGGGGGAATTGGTGCCAATTTGATGTGGAAATTGGCCCTTTCCCAACTCTTATGATGCAATGTTGACGAGTGATCCACTTTGTTGAAGATTCAATTGAGCTCCATGATGAAAAATCTGCATAACCTAGCTAAGATCTTGATAAATGGATGAAGATAGATATTGCTTGAGGATGAAATTGAGTATAGTAGACTTGCTCAAATTGTGGATGATCAAAATGAGGAGAGAAGCCTCTTATTTATAGAAAGACAAGATGGAGGAATGAGAAAAATGGAGCAATGTGGGATCATTCAACACCCAATGGGAAAGTGCCACTTGTCAAGATGTGAATGGAGGAAGCTTGAGCACATTTTGATGATTGTGCACAATAAATGAAATTAGGTGGAATTTGAAAATGGTGAAATGACATGCAAGAGGGAAAAAGAATGAATTAAATGCCACTTGGCTCAATGCACAAGGACATGTAAGAGGGAATGAATGTCTTGTTGGAAGGACAAATCCACTTGGAGGGATTTTCAAACTTGAAGGAATATTCCCCTAAAGATGCCAAGTTGAAAGAAAATAGGGATTTAATAAATCCATTAAATGTATTTTCATGTGCAAGTGGCAAAATCTAGAGAAATTTGGAGATTAGGATTAAATTAATCAAGGTTTAATTAATTTAATGAGGGATTAGATGATGTGACTATTTGATTTAGATTTATATGATGGAATTGATTAAATAAAGAATTTGAATTTAATTAAGATTTAAAATTTAATAAGAATTAGAGATTTAATCAAATAAAATGAGTTATTTAATTAAATAGAGACATAGGGCTAATTAAATCAAATTGATTGATTTAATTAACAAGAGAGAATGACTTAATCAGATAAATGATTATTTATTTAATTAAGGGACGAAGAGTGATGATAAGCTGAGAAGGTGATTTAGGATGAAATGGTGTTAGTGAATTGGGATCAAGTGTATCAATACATTTTCCATGTCTACATTTTCCCCCTCTTTGAAGCAAATTACTCGTTACATTGGTTAAAAGAATAAACTGTCTGGATCAAAATTAAAAAAAAAATCAATTTTCAAAATTGCCCCATTGCTGCCCTGGTAGAAAAATTATGCTAATATACTGCCCCCTTGAGAGATTAGACGAAAATTTCAACTTTTTGGGTGATCTTCCAAAAAAAGAGGACAAACAAGTCCAAAAAGGCTCCAGAGGCTCAAAAACATGCCAGAACGACGCAAAACGGCCCACAGACAGACAAAAATAGGCTCGAGGGGTCAAAACCCTGATAGGATGGCTAAATGGGGTAAAAAAAACCTAACTTTCAAGCTTAAATAGGCCTCAAGGGGCCATTTCCAATTCATTTGCGCATTCAGTCTTTAGAGATTTATGCAATTTGAGCTCTGACCTCTTCACGAGATGGCGCAACGACAGCTCCCCCGACACATCTTAGACCGAGTATGCACACACTAGAGGCTACTTGGCACTAGACCACCGATGAGTCAACTTGACCCGACCTTATTTTTTGATTTTTGTGTGCATTTATTAGCCTAGGATTTAGGTCTTTTAGGAGTGGTCCAATATAGCACCACTAGAAAGTCTCTTTCGGTGCCGCGCAGCCTCAAACTGCGCCGTAGTCGCTAATAGCGATGCTGTGACATAATTTGGAATTAGGGTTTAAACTCCAAACAGAGTCGTACATGAAAAGTGTGCCGCAACGAGCCTCTTTGAAAATTAGGGTTTAGGGCTAAACTGGACTGCGCCTCAAACTGCGATGCCACGACAGAGTTTCAGGGCCAAAGGCTCCTAGCAGTGCAGTTTGAAACTTTCAAACTATGCTGCACCCACAAACAGTGACACACAAGTTGTTTGGGGTATGCTGGGACAAGACATGATCATAATTTTTTATGAATTTTAATGCGGTGGCTTTCTTGATGTAGGAGGAGGTGCCGATACTTCATTCACGTGAGCACAGGTCCCAGGTAATTTTCATTGTTTTGCATGGAATGCCTGAGTGACAGTAGGAGCATCTAGGGGCGATTGGACTATGGTACATTTCTTACGCATTGCCCATGAGGACACACTTGGGTATGATAACAACACTCGCTGAGAGATGGCATGGCAAGACATCCTCTTTCCACCTCCAAATAGGTGAGGCGACAGTCACACTAGAGGATGTATGGAAGATTCACAAATTACCCATCCACGGAGATCATGTGATTTATGATGTGGATGTCAGGAGGGAGGCCTTCTATGACGCTATGGGCCCTGACGAGCTTGTCTTTTGTGAGGGTCAGATCGAGCTAGAGTGTTATAGGCTCGTCGTTTCACCCTTTCGATTAGTTATAGCAGCTATCATATCAGGCCTTGTCACATTAGATCAGCAGGGCCGATACTTTAGTCCTAGATGGGGGCTTGCTTGGGAGCACATGGTTCAGAGACAAGTATGCTTTGTGTGGGGGCTAGTTCTGTTGGCCTCGTTGTATAGAGATCTTCATGAGTTTTCATACCTTGACAATTGAGCTATTGGGGTTGGAGTCACACTCCTTCATATCTCGGCCTGGGAGCACATCACTGTGCTTCACCTGAGAGTCATTCCAATTGTTTGGAGATACAGAGGAGGTGTCTCCTTCACACATATAGGACAACATGAGATTCCTCATTGGAGGATAGTTCTAGATGATATGTAAGCATTCACCTAGCGGCCATACCTTGGATGGCCCGCATGGTATGATGATGTGTAACAACTCTTTTTCACTCACCAGGACAAATTGATGCAAGGTAGAGAGCACATGATGCTTGAGATGTACCTGCAAGGCAGAGTGCAAAGACAGTTCGGAGAGCCGTTGCATGTATGACGAGCCAGAGCTCCTAAGGCTGATACATACTTGCACACGAGGTAGTGCAGATTTTTATGCAACTGGTGGCCAGGCCATGGCCATATGATTAGGGGAAAGCCGATGTAGGGACCACACATGAATGATAGAGATTGGTTAAGGCCACCTCTTAGACTTACAGTGCTAGGGACACCATCTGTCTGATGCAGGGCCAGAGGCAGGGGAGCAGGATGGGGCCAAGGGGATGGAGATGGGGACCAAGGAGGCGTGGACCACCACCACATCAGCCAGTTTAGGAAAGGGGACCCCAAGATCAGCCACACCTAGATCTGCAGATGGATCAACAAGGACATGATGTCCCTAGGCAGGATCTAGACCTAGGACGTTAGGATTAGGATCACGGGCACTAGGATAGGGTTCTAACAGTGCCTAGAGATGAGGGTCATGATCAGCCACCCGTGCAGCCACCCCTTTAGCCAAACCCTAGGGATGGCCAAATACTCTAGCTATAGGCACATATATAGGTACTTACAGCTAAGAGGGATCAATTATGAGCAAAGTGGGACCAAGCGGTCTAGCATAGACAGGCTATGGAGCTGCAAGTAACAACAGAGATGGGAAGATGACAACAGATTGAGAGCATGTCTGTGTCCTCCTCCTGGAGCATGGTACCACTTCGATCATATAGGGAGGCCATCCAGGAGGCTGATTATTATAGGATGCACTATTATCAGGCCATGTTGAGAGTAGCCTGAGTCTTGTAATTTTCACAGAGGACATGCCATAGACTTTCAGAGGATCACAGAGAGAGAGCAGGTGGCGAGGGCAGCAACCAACAGGGTTAGTCTTAATTTTGATCAGAGATAGGATTCTTTTGTGCCCCATGGGCTCATTTTTGATAGCCTAGTGGGCCCTTGTACTTTATGCATTCGATACACACTTGATCTGGTTCTTTTTTACCATGACAGTATATTTATTTTGATGATATATGAGATGAGATGATATTTATCCGATATGATGTGTCTTGGTCTACTTTATGCTTTATGGATGGATCTTATTTCTATATGATGTGCAATGTGATGTGATGATGTTCTATGTTATGATGCTATGATGATGATACTATATGATGCTTATGTGATGATGTAATGTGATGTTTTATTGATACATTTCTTTTTCAATACCTTTTCTTATGTACTTTTAATGATGTATGCAAAATTTATGATATGCAAATACTTAGACTAATAGATTTATATTATGCACTTGATGGATGATAAGATGTATGTAATTTTCTTATGTATGATATGCACTTATGATGTTATGATGGTGATATGATGTGATGATGTATGATGAATGTATGATGTATGAAATGATGCTTTATGTAATAATGTATGTGTTATGATATGATGTTTATGGTATGCAAATGGATGCTTTGATATATGATATATGATGTATATGGATTGTTACTAATGCTTACGTATATGACATGCTCGTATGATTATGCAATGGATGCTTTTGATATATGTGATATGTGTTATATGGGATGCTTATATAATGAATGCAATGTTATGAGATGCTTAGAATATCCAATCTATATTATGCAATGATGGAGATGCAATGCATGTGGTATGATTAATGCTTTCTATGCGATATGATATGCAAAATGAAATATGTTGATGGTTTGTAGATGCAGGATGAATGCAATGATGATAATGATTTGTGATTAACTGTCATGGTACTGTGTTAGCATGAAAAAGGAGATAGAAGAAAGCAAGAGATTCCAACAAGACATGAGGTGATGATGATGATGATGATAATGATTTTCCGAGGAGTTGGGATTTTAAAAGGGCCAATTACCTTATGTTTGATTACACATGGGGTATGATGCATCAAGGTATAAAGAACCAGGATGGCGTTGCATCTAGTGTGATGGAATTTGAATCAACAATCAGATAGAAGTATTCATGTTCACATCTAGCATACAAAACCTCATTCAGAATGCAGTTCGGATATTTCAGACATCTCAGAACAAAACATAGAAAAGAAATCCTTCCTATGTGGTCAACAAGAAACCTAAAACATCTTCCCTACAAACCAAGAAAAGCATGCATAACCAAGTTATATTAGAAGAATATCCAACAAGCACAATAGATAAAAAGATCACGATCATTGCCCCATTTATTTCTCTCTAAATCCCTTCGTTTGGGACGTCATCAAGAGGTCATTTAAATGAGCGCAAAAAAGTTAATTCAAAAGACAAAGACAAAGTAAACAAACAAGCTAATGTTCTTCAATACCGCTAGCCAGGACTAAACTACGATGATGCCTGATGTTGATGTCCATCATAGGAAGGATGCATCATAGGACATGATGATATTAGATGATTTGATATGGGACTGATTGGATGATAGGCTATTCACACAAAGAGTTGACCAACTTGTTTACTTACTAACCTAGACTTGAGACTTTGACGTTTAAGTTTTCCCTTTTGAACAGCTAGACTTGTTTCCGACTGTTTTACCAAAGGTTGAGGCTGATGATTGATATATTGTGAGTGATGTTTATTGTGGGTGAAAGCGAGATGAGACAGATGGATTTTTTCAAATATTTGGATGTTTTTGAACTTTTTCTGAAATGTTATGAGATTGTTTTTGGTATTTTTCAAGATTTTACAAATGTTTTGATTTTCAAATTTTCAAATGTTTTGAGGTTTTCTGAGATTTTCACTAGGACCTAACCTAAAGATCTATCCTAAGGGCCTCGAGAGTTGATCAACAGATTAGCCTTGCCTACATTATACATGCAAAGACTACGTAGTTTGATTGAAACAGACTCAATTATTGATGAGATATGAATAGATGGATTTCCAGTTTATTATGACAAAATCCTAAAGGACTAACCTAAGTGTCTCGGGGGTTGATCAAAGATCAACCTTGCCTATGTTCAAAGCTCAAAGATGATGTAGTTTGACAAGACGACTCTGTTTTTTACTTTTTGATTGAATTTTGACCTATTTTGGGATTTTGATATGTTTTGAATGTTTTGGGATTTTGATATGTTTTGAATGTTTTGGGATTTTGATATGTTTTGAATGTTTTTGAATTTTGATATGTTTTGAATTTTTTGGATTTTCCAATTTTGTGATTTCAAGAACATACACAAATCTAATCCAATGAGAACATTCCCCCAACGTGAAGCAATAGACTACCCTAATAGAGGTAAAACAAGTTGACTTTAAGAATGGGCTGAGTAGTACTAGGAGGGATTATGACATGAACACAGGACCAAGCTATGATGTGGATACATATGAGTGATGGATGAAGATATGTAATGTGATGGATGATGGAAGCATAATGGATGGATGATGCAAAACAAGCCATGAAGATACTGGTGGATGGAAAGCATTTTTTTACACAAGGTGCCTATTTGCCAGGTTTTCACCAAGATACTTGCCCAAAGTGCCACTGAAGTCATTTTCACTAGAGGACGATTTTTCTCTTTACTGTTTATAATCCTTTTCCTAATTTTTTTGGATTTTTTTCTTTTTTGATTTTTTTGTTGTTACCAAGATGCCTGTTTTCCAGGTTTTCATTAGGGTAACCATTTTTTCAGGACATTTTCTATTTATTTTTTTTGTATTTTTTGGTTCTATACCTTGAAATATTTAGGCATAAAACGTTTTGAGATGGGAGCTATTGATGGGTTCCTACAGAGGTTCCCCTTTGGGTGTTGATAACTGATATGCCCCTGACTTGTAGCTTGTTGTGATGATGAATGGCCCCAACCAATTGGGTTCAAATTTTCCTTTGCCGTTTGGATTTGGGACATTCTTCTAGTTCTCTTTTAGCACAAGTTCTCCTACCTAGAATTTCCAACTCCTGATCTTGTTATAGTTTCATTTGAGTCAGTTCTAATAGACCTACAAGTGGTTCAATGCCTCCATTCATTGTTCATCTAGCAGTTCCAGCTCATTCAATCTTGATACTTGATATTCCTCATCTGTGATGAGATTCTGCAATGATATTCTCAATGATGGGAGTTTGATCTCGATGGGTAATATGGCTTATGATACGTAGACCAGGGAGAAGGGGGTGGCACCTGTTAGTGTGTGATGCTAGTTCGATAGGCCCAGAGGGCAGGATTTAGTTGGAGATGCTAATCATGGCCAATTTCATTGACCGTTTTCTTGAGGATTTTTAGAATGGTCTTTTTTGTAGCCTTAGCTTGGTCATTTCCTTGGGGATAATATGGGGTGGAAAAGAAATGTTGGATTTTGAATTTATCACATAAGTCACGGATATCCTAATTTTTGAATGGTATCCCATTATCTGAGATAATGGCCCGTGGGACATCATAGCGGAATATTAAATAGTTCAAGATGAACTTTGATATCTACTTTTTGGTTATGTATGTCATTGGTATGGCTTCCACCCACTTTGTGAAGTACTTAGTGACGATAATGATAAAATTGTGTCCATTGGATGAGGTGGGAGTGATTTTTCCAACAAGATTGAGCCCCACTGTGAAAAGGGCCAGGGTGTGACAATAGGGTGTAGCTCTTGAGTTGGTGCATGGATGAGGTCCCCATGTTGTTGACATTGTAGACACCTTCTGACATAGTTGTGTGCTTCTCTTTCCATAGTAGGCCAATAATACCGTATCCTTAGCAATTTCTTGGCCAAGGTCATACCGCTTGAGTGTGAACCACATATGCCATTACCCACCTCGTTTAAGGCAGTCAATTCCTCCTCAACATTTAAGCAACGTAATAGGGTTCCTTCTATGCTCCTACCATAAAGAGTTTCTCCTAGGATGAAAAAATGAGATTCTTTCTTGACAAAGGTTTTCTTAAGGTTTGAGGTTATGTTAGCTAGGAGGACTCCTATTCTCATATAAGTGTATATGTCATGGTACCACGGATCGCCAGGACCAACGATTTCACACACAAATTATGACTCTAGTACCTCGAATGTAGGAAAGAGAAGTTGCTCTACCAGGAATTCATGCTTTGGGACATTGCAAGGGATATCCAATAGGGATCAAATTATCACCATGGTGTCTGCTGCTCTATTGCTTTCTCTAGTATCTAGTTGAATGTGATCTCAATGAAGGACTCCTTAAGAATTTCCACCAATTTCTTGTATGGAGTTAGCTTGTCAGCTTTAGTCTGATATTCATCATTCACTTGATTGATTATTAGTTGTGAATCCCCATAAAATTTGAGAGCCATGATATGCCTCTACACTACTATTCTGAGTCCTATGGTTAGAGCCTCATATTCTGTGATATTGTTTGTGCAGGGAAATGCCAACTTGTAGGATCTTGGTATGCAATCTCCCTATGGAGTGATGAAGAAGACCCCAGCTCCCGATCCATGCTACGTGTGGGAGCCATCAAAGTATAAATTCTAGTGGTCTGCTATGCTTGAGTTGAAGATGGATTCATCAGGGAACTCTGAAATTAATGGATTCTCTAAGTACATTGGCACTTCTACCAATTGGTCTACAATAACTTTCCTTTTGATGGCCTTACATTCCACGTACTCAATGTTATATTCTGATAGGCATGACCCATTTGGTCATCCTTCTTGTGAGCACTAGGTACTTGAGTGGATTGATCTTGGCAATGAGCTTGATTTTGTGTGTTAACATGTAGTGTCTGAGCTTCTGTGAGGCAAACACCACTACTAGACAAGCTTTTTCAATGGAGGAATAATTTAACTCATGCCCTACCATGGTTTGGCTGATGTAGTAGATGACCTTCTCTATTCTGTTCTCATTGTGCTGAGCTAGGAGAGCACCAAGAATTGTTGCTATTTTTGATATATAAAGGATTAAGGGATTTCTTGGGATTGGTGGCATAAGCACTGGAGGTGTGAGCAAATACTCTTTGATTTTTTTAAAGGCTTGATCACACTTTTCATCCCACTTGTACATTACCCCCTTGTGGAGTAGGTGAGAGTATGTGATTGACTTGTTTGCAAGTTGAGCTATAAACTAGCGAATGGACTAGAGCCTGCCTTGTAGGCCTCTTAACTATTTCAATGTCTTAGGTGCCTCCATCTCAAGGATTTCCTTTACCTTAGTTGGATATATTTCAATTCCTCTCATAGACAATATATCCCAATATTTTCCCTGATTATATGCCAAAGACACACTTCTTTGGATTAAGGCAGACCTTGTATTCCTCTGATCTATCAAAGATGGCACTCAATGCTGCTATGTGGTCCCTTCTTTTTCTTGATTTTTCCAATATGTCATTGACATAATCTTCCATAGTCTTATGGATCATGTCATGAAAGATTAAGGTCATGGCCCTTTGATATGTTGCTCCAACGTTCTTTAGGCCAAATGACATCATGTTCCAACAATATGTTCCCCATAGACAAGTAAAAGTTGTTTTGTTTTGATCTTCCTTGGCTATCATGATTTGGTTATACCCAGAGAATCCATCCATTGGTGAAAGAATCTCATGTCCCATAGTCATATCTACAATCATATCAATGTTGGGAAGCGGGAAGTTGTCTTTGGGACATGCCTTGTTCAGGTCTCTAAAATCTGTGTATATACGGATACCTCCATCAGGTTTTGAAATAAGAACCAGATTTGATACCCACTCCAGATAGTTGATTGGTGGTATGAACCTTGCATCAAGTAGATTTTTTAGTTCCATTTTAACCAACAAGGCTATCTAGGGATGCATTTTTCTGAGTTTCTACCTGACAAGCTTTGCTTTAGGGTAAATTGCTAGATGGTGGACCACAATCTCTAGATCAAGCCCGAGCATGTCAGCATAGCTCCATGAAAACTTGACCTTTCTCTCCCTTAAGAAGGAAGCTAGAAGCTCCTTTTCTTCTGACACTAATGATTCAACATAAAATGTGATATGCAAAGTTTTCTCTATTCCCAAGTTGACTGGGTTGCTCTTCTTGGCTAGAATTGTTGACTTTTCCTGATGTAGAGCACTGAGAGGAAGATTGAATCCCTCATCCTCGGGTACCTCAGAGAGGATTTCACCATTGGATACATCCTTTTTTTTACTATTTTAGGGTCAGAGAGTGCCACAGTGTGGTTTTCACTCAAAGGCCTTGAGATTATTCTCAAGTTTTCGCTTTTGCGACTAAAGGATTCAATGATCTCCCCATAGTAAGTTTGTGTGTCCAGAGTGATATCAGACCCAACCTTGTGATCTCCACATGGTACCATGTTCCACAATCCCATGAATTCTGAGAGCGCTTCATCATTTTCGAAAGTGTCTAGAATTGGCGGTCCTTGTTGGTTGTAATCGATGAGTTGGGGGTAGACTAGGTTGATCTGATGGGTTTGACTGGTTGACTCAAATGACATAGTACTAATCATGAGGAGAGAGGAATTCTTGAAAAGCATAGGTAAATAAGGTATGGCGTCTTCCTCATCACTACTACTACATACATTGATTATGTCAAATGTGAAATTGTCTAAGGGCAAGCTAGTGGACATGAGAAAATTGAAGGGTGGCTACCATTTGCTGAGGAGTTTTGACCTTCTTAACCGGGTGATTTCAGCTATGTATGGTTATACTCGGAGGGGTACATCTGAGGCCAAGATTTTTCATTCCTGTCTCAGGAATGATGGGTACTAGGAGTTCGTTGTCATTTTGTCCAATCCTTTGGTTTCTATCATAGCCCATGGTGAGCATCATTTGTAAGACTTTATTGCTAGTATCCATAGGTAGATCGGTTTCCGGTCTATTTTCTTAGTATAGGAGATGGGATGGGTCCTCTTCTATTATTTCCCGATCGAGATCTCCCCAACTTCTGAAGCTGGAGGAGCCTATTGTGAAGGTTTGGGATGAGGAAGCATCATTTGGTTGTGGTCGTCCTCATGACCTGGGAGATTGTGGTAACTCTCCTACCACAAAATCATTTTTTGGAATTGTATAGTATCCACACCCATTGTCCTAGATAATGACCTTGATGTTAGAGATGGTGGGGGTGTTCGGTGTCTCTGTCATAGAAGTGGAGGTGAGAGTAGCTGGATCAATGTATGGAATTGAGGGCCCCTCATCATTCTTTGGCACTTGGGGGATTTTGTAATATTTTGCTTCTAGGCTCTTGTAGTAAGAAAAGGGTTCGTGATCCCCATGGATAGTGACCTCTTGGCCTTGGTATGTAAACTTGACACATTGATGAAAGATTGATGCTATTGCTTGCATCCCATGGATCCATGGACGTCCCAGGAGAATGTTGTAAGGAAAATCGAGGTCAAGGACCTGATAGGTGGTTTCCATAATTGTTGGCCCTACTTGAATAGGGAGTTGGATAGTGCCCTGAGACACTCTTTCTTGATCATCATAAGCCCTGATTGTGATGCTTTTTCCTTTTTCAATGGAATCCTTTGAGATTCCCAGATTCTTTATGAGTTTGAGGGAATAGATGTTTGAACTCACACCTCCATCCACGAAGACTCTCTTGACATTGTTTTTATTTACTAGGACCTCCAGATGAAGTGCGCGATTGTGAGATGGTTGGGTAGGAAAGTCTTGATCAGAGAATGTAATAAGATTTGGGGTAATGATGCTTCTGACCATAGCTTGGAATTGTTCAGCATCAAGATCCGCGGAGATGGTGGATGAGGTTAATGCTTCTTCAAGGATCTTTTTGTGGGCTGATGATATCTTCAATAACTCCATGATGGAGATTTGAGCTAGGGTTCTTTTCAACTGATCAAGGACATTATAGCCGCTAGGGGTGGATCTGGGGTTGGAAATGGGTGCTCTAAGAGGATGAGATGACTCTGCGATGGTGATTTTTCCACCTCTTGTGGTGACTCCACAATCCGCTTGGGCTCTTGATGGTGATAATAGTGCAATATTCATCTAGGGATGTGATGACATGGTCGTATACATGATTGAAACTTTTGAATGCACCCTTCCCCTTATCATTGTTATTGTATCCTTTGTTGTTATGATTGGGCATCAGATTTGTGTAGATCTTAAGATTTTGATTTCCCGCTGGTTGTTCTACATATATGATTTTTTCATCAATGAGGTCTTGAATTAAGTTTTTCAACCTCATACAACTAGC
The DNA here is from genome assembly GCA_007258455.2 of Sequoia sempervirens. Classification (NCBI taxonomy): domain Eukaryota; kingdom Viridiplantae; phylum Streptophyta; class Pinopsida; order Cupressales; family Cupressaceae; genus Sequoia; species Sequoia sempervirens. Next base: position 4,541 of record VDFB02323701.1, on the reverse strand, counting down.
AGTGGTGTGTCCCTTGATCTTGTGGAAATCACAAAGGTTATTTTCATTGTACCACGACAATTTTACCAAGGGCTCTTGATAGTTGTCGTAGGTGGGGATTGTTATGATTTTTTCCGCCACTAGCCTCTTCATGATGGATTCAGCTAATTCTCCAAGGGCTGTGTACTTCCGCTTGGGGGAGTTTCTATTTCACTTGGTTGGCCCCCTTTGATCGTTTACATTGTTGATTATTTGATTGTTTGGCTGTTGAGTCATAATGTTAGCTTGAAAATTGTTCTGATGGTTGTTTTGGGGTTGTTGCTAGGGTGTTGGTGTGTTTTATCATGGAGCACTGATGATAACTTTGGCATTGAAAACACCATTATTGGTAAAAAAAAAATTCACCCATGTGTGAGGTTTGTCATTATAGCTGGTGGATGGGAAATTTTTTTGTTGTTCAGAATATGCGGGTGTCCTTCCTTGTGAAATAAGGGCTCGTTCAATGTTAAGTGCCTTGGAGATCAATTGGTCATATGTGGTGATACCCTACACCTTGAGATGGAATGCCAAAGTTCCCTCTAGATTGGAGATTATAGTGCAAATTTGTTCTTTTGGCATGACCCATTTGCTCCTATTGGCCTTGGATCGCCATCGTTGTAGGAAGGAAGCAAATGATTCATTTTTCCCTTGTTTAAGAGCCAATAGTTCCTCTAGACTGACATCCATACCGATATTGAATGCATAATTTTTTCTGAATCTGTCTACTATCTCTTGGAACTTTTTGATGCCAGGAGGAAGGCGAGAGAACCACTCCATGGCGTGGCTAGCCAAACTTCTAGGAAATAGCTGCATTAGATATGTATCATCATATGCAACTTCCATGCAATGAACCTGGAATTCCCTGATGTGATCTTCAGGGTTTCCCGTCCCTTAGTATTTATCAAATTTGGGGATCTCAAATCCTTTTGGGAATGGTTTCATTACAAGACTCCTATCAAATGGATAGGGACACAAGTCTTTGGATATTTTTTGTGCTTTTCCTTGATTGAAGATCAAGTACTTGTTGTGAGAGTAACTTGATTTGTGCTGTTACGTCATTTTGTGGATCAAGGGGGTGGGATGAAGGTGTTTTTTGGTGGTTCACTTGTTGCAGGGATGGGTGGATTGGTTGATGTGTTGGTGGATGGTGCTTGCACATTTTTCTGTGCCAAGTATGCGTGTACTTGTTGTATCAACAATGCTTGTTGTTGGTCTTGTTGTTGTTGTTGTGCTAATAGTGCCTGTTGCTGAGCTTCTTCTTGTTGTTGTACCAACAATGCTTGTTGTTGGGCTGCTAGTTGGGCCACTTCTTGCTACTCTCGGTATTGCTTTAGCACTTTTTGGTATGCTTGTTGTTGTGTGAGGTATTGTTCTTGCACTTGTGCCTACACTCGTTGAACTTGGTATTGGGCTCAAGCTTGTACTTGTGTCTGAACTTGGGCTTGTGCTTGTTGGGAAACTTATGCAATCTGTGTAGCTTGTGTAGCCTATGTGGCTTGAGCGGCTTATTGTTGTTGTAATAGGGTTTGGGATTGAGGAGCCTTCTATGCTTGTTGTGCTTGTTGCACTTGTGTCGCTTGAGCTACTTGAGCGGCTTGCACTGCTTGTTGTGCAACTTGTGTAGCCTGCACGACTAGTTGTCCAACTTGTTAGTTTTGGATTTGTTGAAGTGCCTTATGATAGGCGGCTTGTTGAGCAGCTTGTAATGCAATGCTCTATTGGCTTGGCATATTTGTGTTTGGTGGTGGAGGTGGTGGTAGTGGTGGCGGATTTGGTATGGTGTTTATTGCCATGATGAGAGGCATCGTTGTATTGATGATTGGGATTGTAGAGGATGGTGTGATTGATATGCTTGGTCCTTGAGAGACCATGTTTTGAGGTGTTTGGGGAATGGTTAATAATGTGGTGGTGGCTTGTGTTATGGGGTGGTTGCCATCTATTGTTGTGATATCGATGGAAAGATGGGAGGATTCAGTATAATGCTTTGATTGATGATTGGGGGATTGTTTTGAATGAGTGGCAACAATGGTGGTAACCCCAAATTGAGAGTTGATGTTGATGTTGGCAGTAAGGGTGGAAGTGGTGGAAAAGTGAGTGGAATACTTCCTTAGGTAAATGATGAAGATGTAGGGTCAAAGATTCCCCTTGGACCAAATAATTCTCCTCCTTGCGAGGTCATAGGGAGAGAGGTTTGTGTACTTAACAGGTATGCTGGTGTTGCGTGAAGTGATGATGATGGGTCATTTGAATCATGAAAGGTGAGGGGGACATATGGATGTGATAGATTTTGGGGTACTGATTGCCCCAAGAACTTGTTTGAGTCCAAATCTTTATTACTCACGAGGGGGTGTGTTTGTAGTGCATTGATAAATGTGCTCCCTTTGTTAACAATATGTTGAGTTGGAGCAATGGATGATGTAATTTGGGGGATGGGTTAGGTAATGCTTTGGAATGGAGGTGTGGATGAGATTGGGGGCATGGATGAAATTGGAGGCATGACCCCAAGAGGATGTTCCACAATGGTGCTCACATCATAATCAGAAGGGAGTTTAGCCCCTTGTTTTGCTAATTCAAGCATGTATTGTGAGGGATGGAGCTTCATCATGATGCTGACAATTCTATGATTTTCGGAATTTTGGACCATTTCAGTGATCTCGTCTTGTGTCATCCTAAAGGAATTATTGGTGATATCCTCTACTTGACTTTCCTCTTGTGAATTTTTTGATGATGAAGGAAAATTAGTTAGGGGATTGCTTGATCCAACGAGATTCATTTTAGAATTGGTTTCGCATAGGTCACTTGAAGTTGATGTTTCTTTATTGGTCTCCATGTTCTTCTTGTGTTGCAATCTTGTTTGAACCATAAAATTAGGCTCAAAATAAAAGATCTAGGATGATTTAAGGATCAAAGGTGTGATGGTGAAATGTGTGAAAGGTGGATGATATGGATGATTAAACTCTTGGAAGATCTTGAGGGGGGGGGTGCTAGACTTTTAGGACTTTTTTTTTTTTTTGATTCTTGGATTTTGATTTTGGATTCTTGGATTTTTGGACTTGATTTTGACCTTGACTTGGTTTTGGATTGTTTTTATTTTTTGGATAATGAACAAATGGGTCCCAAGATGTTGGATGTTATCTATGGGATACACTTGCTCACAAGATGATAATTTGACTAAGTGTAGGGAGAAGGATGCATTTACCCACACCTAACCAAACAAGATGATTTGATGATAAGTTAACTAAGAATATGGAGAAGGATGCATCTACATATACCTAGATAAAAAAATGATTTTGATGTTTTGATTCAGGGATTTTGATTCAAGGATTTTGATTTGTTTCATGGATTTTCCAAAAAGTCTAGCATGAAGGATGATTTCAAGAGTTTCAAGAGTTGTTGGTGAGATGATCTTGGTTTGATGTTTGAAAGATGGATGAAGTTTTGATCTTGATCCTATGTGTACCTAAAAAGATTCTTGTTTACAAGACCTCAATTTTGAAGAACATGCTTTACTCTAAACAAGGTGTTCAAATTCCCGAAAAAGATTTGGATTTTGACAATAATAGAATGAGTACAAATTGGGATTGTTTCTTGAATCTCTTCTATAAAAGTTGAAAAGCAATCTTTGTCTGAATTCGAAGAGCATTGAGAGACACTTTTGATGATCTTTTAGACTAATATATTTTGAATTTTGTTTCTAGATTTTGATCTTGCATGAAATAATTTGAGACACATGTGTGGGGTTCAATTTTTCTTAGCTTTTCTTAGTGACTTCTTTTTACCACAAACAATTCTTTGATTAGGTCTTTGAACTAGATGTCTAATTTCTTAACTTCTTCTCATCCCACAAAGTATATTATGTGGAACTTCAATGAAATCAAGGCGAAGTTACCTATTGTTGACTTTAGCAAGAAAATTGAGATATAAATCCAAATGTTTAGAAACTTCTAGAGATAGAATCCCTAGGGAAAGCAATAACACTTGAATTTTTTCAAAGATATTTGCTTCCTAAAGGGTTTGAAATTTGATGAAAAATGTTGAATGTTTGTTTTCCCAAATTTTTTATGATTAAGCAAAGTGTTTCATTTCCAAGAACATGCACAATCCTATGGATATGAAAGACTGTATTTGTTGAATCCCCACTTGGACAAGTCCAACTATGCCTAATTTTAGCGAATGGTTAGATGCTTGACCACACAAGCTTCCCCTTACAGTGCACTCACTTCTCGGGTCAACCAAGCATCAGTACCCATGAATCTCCCATGGCATAGTTTCCATTTCTACTAAAAGTCATAAAAGTGTGGGGCGGCTTCAAAACAACTGTTCTTGCACCAACAAATAGTTCAAGGATTTTTTCCTTTTCTAAACAAGGGTTTTAATGTGGGAATTTCATTCGTGGGGGACCATCCATGCAGTGAGAGACCATTGTTTCCCTTCTCATCGGAATAATCCTCATGATACTTTCCTTTCAACAAGTACCCATACTTATATACCAGTTGGAAATCTCTTGGTTTTAGCATGTTACC